>WNWK01011139.1:0-66163 GCA_009830355.1 Cherax destructor | reverse complement strand
AAGCACTTATAAGTTAAATAACGTAGAACTTAGCCATACAGATTGCGAGAAGGACTTGGGGGTGATGGTAAGCAGCAACCTTAAACCAAGACAGCAATGCCTAAGCGTACGTAATAAGGCAAATAGATTACTGGGATTTATATCAAGAAGTGTTAGCAACAGAAGTCCAGAGGTTATATTACAGCTTTATACATCATTAGTAAGGCCTCACCTAGATTACGCAGCTCAGTTCTGGTCTCCATATTACAGAATGGACATAAATTCGTTAGAAAACATTCAGCGTAGAATGACTAAATTAATACATAGCATTAGAAATCTTCCTTACGAAGAAAGATTGAAGACCCTAAAATTACATTCACTTGTAAGACGTAGAATGAGGGAGACATGATCGAGGTATATAAGTGGAAGATGGGTATTAATAAGGGGGATATAAATAAGGTCTTGAGGATATCTCTCCAAAGAGAGAACCCGCAATAATGGATTCAAATTGGATAAGTTTAGATTTAGAAAGGATATAGGAAAATATTGGTTTGGAAATAGGGTAGTTGATGAGTGGAACAGTCTGCCTAGTAGGGTCATTGAAGCTAGGACCTTGGGTAGTTTCAAATTTAGGTTGGATAAATTCATGAGTGAGAGGGGTTGGATTTGAGTGGGACTCGCACTTGAGTTAATAGAATCTTCAAAGCTTATTTCTTGGGTAGAATTGAAAATTAGGTTTGGCAATTATTCTGTTAGTGGGATGGATTGTGAAGGACCTGCCTAGTATGGGCCAAGAGGCCTGCTGCAGTGTTCCTCCTTTCTTATGTTCTTATGTTCTTAAATACATGAGTGAGAGGGGTTGGATTTAAGTGGGACTCGCACTTGAGTTAATAGAATCTGCAAAGCTTATTTCTTGGGTAAAATTGAAAATTAGGTTGGGCAATTATTCTGTTAGTGGGATGGATTGTGAAGGACCTGCCTAGTATGGGCCAACAGGCCTGCTGCAGTGTTCCTCCTTTCTTATGTTCTTATGTTATGTTCTTATTTTGCATTCCTTAAGAACCCTTGCAAAAAACTCATCTTTCTTATGTTCTTATTCAACTTGAGGTAACTATATTAAGTTGAATATAGAATTATCAAAGCTTATTTCTTGGGTAGCGTTGAAAATTGGGTTGAGCAAATATTCTGTTAGCGTAATCTAACATTTATAATTTATCTCTTCAAACAGGTGTAGTGTCTGATATGTGGAAGAAGGCTAATGTAATTCCTATTTTTAAAGCAGGGGACAAGTCACTACCGTCAAATTACCGCCCAATAAGCCTTACCTCAATTGTAGGCAAATTACTAGAGTCAATTATAGCTGACATTATTAGATGCCATCTAGATAACCATAAATTGATTAATGAGACTCAGCATGGATTCACGAGGGGCCGTTCTTGCATATCTAATTTATTAACCTTCTTCAGTAAAGCTTTTGAGGCTGTTGATCATGATAAAGAATTCGATAAAGGAGGGTTTTTAAATATATATTACACCAATAGTCGTAGTGCTAGGAATAAGATGGACGAGTTGAGATTAGTTGCAAGTACGGGTAATATTGATGTTTTTGCAATAACTGAGACATGGTTTAATATGAAAAATCGGGACTTGCCTGCCGAATGTCACATTCAGGGTTTTAAATTGTTCCAAGTAGACAGAAGTATCGGGAAGGGGGGTGGGGTGGCACTCTATGTCTGTGATCATTTAAATTGTTGCATAAAAACGGGTATAAAGTCTGAATTAACACATACAGAGTCTGTCTGGATAGAATTTTCAGAGGGTGTGAAAAATTGATTTTAGGCGTGATTTACCGTCCTCCAAACTTAGATAGGGAACAAGGGAGACTACTTTGGGAGGAAATTGTTAAGGCCACAAGGCATGATAACGTAGTAATTCTAGGGGATTTTAACTTTAGTCAGATTGATTGGAATTTCTTGACAGGAATTTAGAATCTAACGACTTTTTAGAAGTAGTTCAGGATTGCTTTTGAAGCAGTTTGTAACAGAACCTACAAGGGAAATAACCTACTTGACTTGGTTCTGGCAAGCAAGGAAACCCTTGTTAATAATTTAGAAATTACAGAGGAACTCGGCTCAAGCGACCACAAGTCAATTATCTTTAGCATTGAATGGATGTATGATAGTAGGGATAATTCAGTAACGGTCCCAGATTTTCTCTTAGCAGATTATAATGGACTTAGAGAACACTTATCAACTGTGGACTGGGGTGACGAAGAGAGGTATCAATATGACAGTTTTCTTAACACTATACAGTCTGCCCAAAGAACATTTATCCCATATAAAGAAATTAGATCAAGTAGAAATGACCCAAAATGGATGAATAATAGGCTCAAATATCTTTTAGGGCAGAAAAAAGGAATTTATAGGCGCATAAAAAGAGGTGAGGGTCATCTTATAAATCAGTATACTGACATTAAGAGGGACGTTAAAAAGGGAATAAGAAAAGCTAAACGGGACTATGAAATTAAAGTTGCTAGGGATTCAAAAACTAACCCAAAAAGTTTTTCCCAGGTTTATAGAACAAAAGTTAGGGATAAGATAGGTCCCCTTAAAAATAACTCAGGGCATCTTACTGACAAGGAGAATGATATGTGCTCTATTTTTAATAATTATTTTCTCTCGGTTTTCACACAGGAAGACATTAATAATATCCCAGTAATTAATTTTTACAGAGGCCCAGAAGAAGATAAATTATGTAATATCACAGTCAATAGCGAAATGGTTATGAAACAACTAGACCGACTGAAACAAAATAAATCGCCGGGTCCTGATGAGCTTTTTGCAAGGGTTCTTAAGGAATGCAAAATGGAACTCTGTGAACCAATATCAAACATTTTTAATTTATCTCTTCAAACGGGTGTAGTGTCTGATATGTGGAAGATGGCTAATGTAATTCCTATTTTTAAAGCAGGGGACAAGTCACTACCGTCAAATTACCGCCCAATAAGCCTGACCTCAATTGTAGGCAAATTACTAGAGTCAATTATAGCTGATATTATTAGAAGTCATCTAGATAACCATAATTTGATTAATGATACTCAGCATGGATTCACGAGGGGCCGTTCCTGCCTATCTAATTTGTTAACCTTCTTCACTAAAGCTTTTGAGGCTGTTGATCACGATAAAGAATTTGATATTGTTTATTTAGACTTTAGTAAGGCTTTTGATAGAGTACCGCACCAGAGACTGTTAAAGAAAGTGGCAGCTCATGGCCTTGGAGGAAAAGTGCTATCATGGATCGAGTCATGGCTCACCAATAGGAAGCAGAGAGTGTGCATAAATGGGGTTAAATCCGAATGGGGACTTGTAACAAGTGGAGTTCCACAGGGATCAGTCTTAATATTACATGGGAGTACGATAATAGGGATAATACGGTAAAAGTTCCTGATTTTCGTTCTGCCGATTATATTGGACTTAGGGAACACCTGTCTAATCTCGACTGGGGTAATCTAGCTAACGATTACGATGGGATCTGCGTTTATGATTTTTTCTTAATAATGTACAACGTGCACAGAGTATATTTATTCCCCAGAGAGAATTTAGGTCAAATAATAACGATCCCAAATGGATTAACAGGAGGCTAAAACATCTATTAGGGGAAAAGAGGAATTTATAGGCGCATCAAAAGAGGAGATGTTAACCTTATTGACCAATATGTTCAGTTGAAAGAGAAGTAAAAGGGGATTAGAAAGGCTAAACGTGACTATGAGATTAAGGTTGCTAATGAATCAAAGACTAATCCAAAAGGGTTCTTTCAAGTGTACAGGACGAAGGTGAGGAAAAGGTAGGACCTCTGAAAATTGGGAATGGACAGCTGACGGATAACGAACTGGAAATGTGTTCTCTATTTAATGACTATTTTTTGTCAGTCTTTACACAAGAAGACGTAAATGAGATTCCAGAAATTAACAATTATTCAGTTCCTTAAGAATTCAAATTAACTAATATTACTGTCATGAGGGATATGGTTATCAAACAGATAGATAAACTGAAGCAAAATAAGTCCCCAGGACCCGACGAGTTGTTTTCCAGGGTACTTAAAGAATGCAAGATGGAACTTAGTCAGCCATTAACGAATGTATTTAACACGTCCATCCTAACTGATGTTGTGCCAGAGATGTGGAAGATAGCTAATGTAGTTCCTATATTCAAATCAGGGGATAAGTCCAGTCCATCAAATTACCGTCCAATAAGCCTCACGTCTATAGTAGGCAAATTATTAGAATCAATTATAGCTGATATTATCAGAAGTCACCTTGAAGAACATAATTTGATTAATGAATCTCAGCATGGGTTTACGAGAGGTCGTTCCTGCCTGACAAATTTACTGACGTTTTTCAATAAAACATTTGAGGCAGTAGACAGTGATAAAGAATATGATATAGTTTACTTGGATTTCAGTAAGGCCTTCGATAGAGTACCTCGCAAGAGACTCTTAAGAAAGAACATAAGAATGGAGGAACACTGCAGAAGGCCTACTGGCCCATACAAGGCAGGTCCTTATCAAAACCACCACTACCTAAGAATTTACTCCTGTACTCAGACACTAATCAAACCCAGCCCCTCCCACTCATATATTTGTCCAATCTCTTTTTAAAGCCACCCACGGTCCTAGCCTCTATCACCCTACTCGGAAGATTGTTCCACGCATCTACAACTCTGTTCGAAAACCAGTACTTGCCTATGTTCTTTCTAAATCTAAATTTATCCAATTTAAATCCGTTATTTCTGGTTCTTACTTGGTTCGATATCCTCAGTATTTTATTAATATCTCCTTTGTTTATGCCCATCATCCACTTGTACACCTCGATGATATCTCCCCTCATTCTACGTCTCTCCAGAGAGTGGAGATTCAATGCTCTAAGTCTATCTTCATATGGGAGATTTCTTATACTGTAAATCATTTTAGTCATTCTTCTTTGTATGTTCTCCAATGAATCTATATCCATCCTGTAGTAAGGAGACCAAAACTGAGCTGCATAATCCAAATGAGGTCTCACTAGTGATGTATAGAGTTGTAAAATAACTTTTGGACTTCTGTTGCTTATACTTCTTGAAATAAATCCTAGTAATCTGTTAGCCTTATTGCGCACACTTAGGCACTGTTGTCTTGGCTTTAGATTTCTGCTACCATGACTCCCAAGTCTTTTCACATTCTGTAGATCAAGCTCAACTTCACCTAGTTTATAAATTCGAGGATATTTTCATTACCAACGACTAGCACCTTACACTTGTCCACATTGAACTTCATCTGCCACTTTTCAGACCAAGACATTAATTTATCCAAATCCTCCTGGAGTTCATTGGTATCCTCCTCAGAATGAATTATACGGCCTATTTTTGTATCATCAGCAAATTTACTCATGTCACTTGCAATTCCTTCATCAAGGTCCTTTATGTAAATTATGAACAACAAAAGGTGGCAGCTCATGGTATAGGAGGTAAAGTTCTAGCATGGATAGAGGCATGGCTTACCAATAGAAAGCAGAGAGTTTCCATTAATGGGGTCAAATCTGAATGGGGATTTGTCACCAGTGGCGTTCCACAAGGATCAGTTTTGGGCCCATTGTTGTTCATAATTTACATAAATGACCTTGATGAAGGAATTGCAAATGACATGAGTAAATTTGCTGATGATACAAAAATAGGCCGTATAATTCATTCTGAGGAGGATACCAATGAATTCCAGGAGGATTTGGATAAATTAATGTCTTGGTCTGAGGAGTGGCAGATGAAGTTCTATCCCTCGAATTTATAAACTAGGTGAAGTTGAGCTTGATCATACAGAATGTGAAAAAGACTTGGGAGTCATGGTAAGCAGAAATCTAAAGCCACGACAACAGTGCCTAAGTGTGCGCAATAAGGCTAACAGATTACTAGGATTTATTTCAAGAAGTATAAGCAACAGAAGTCCAAAAGTTATTTTACAGCTCTATACATCACTAGTGAGACCTCATTTGGATTATGCAGCTCAGTTTTGGTCTCCTTACTACAGGATGGATATAGATTCACTGGAGAACATACAAAGAAGAATGACTAAAATGATTTACAGTATAAGAAATCTCCCGTATGAAGATAGACTTAGAGCATTGAATCTCCACTCTCTGGAGAGACGTAGAATGAGGAGATATCATCGAGGTGTACAAGTGGATGATGGGCATAAACAAAGGAGATATTAATAAAATACTGAGGATATCGAACCAAGTAAGAACGAGAAATAACGGATTTAAATTGGATAAATTTAGATTTAGAAAGGACATAGGCAAGTACTGGTTTTCGAACAGAGTTGTAGATGCGTGGAACAATCTTCCGAGTAGGGTGATAGAGGCTAGGACCTTGGGTGGCTTTAAAAAGAGATTGGACAAATATATGAGTGGGAGGGGCTGGGTTTGATTAGTGTCGTGAGTACAGGAGTAAATTCTTAGGTAGTGGTGGTTTTGATAAGGACCTGCCTTGTATGGGCCAGTAGGCCTTCTGCAGTGTTCCTCCATTCTTATGTTCTTAGGCCCATTGTTATTTATAATATATATCAATGACCTTGACGAGGGAATTACTAGTGATATGAGCAAATTCGCCGACGACACGAAAATAGGTAGGATAATTGATTCAAACATAGATGTCATAGAACTTCAGGAAGATTTAGACAAACTTAATTCGTGGTCAGAAAAGTGGCAGATGAAATTCAATGTAGATAAATGCAAGGTTCTGAAGCTCGGGAGTGTCCATAACCCAAGCACTTATAAGTTAAATAACGTAGAACTTAGCCATACAGATTGCGAGAATGTAATAATATTGGTAGAATTACCGACAATATGTTAAGTAAAAGGACACAAATGCAACTAATGTGACATTTTATTGTGGCAACGTTTCGCTCTCCAGGAGCTTTCTCAAGCCGTTACAAGCGTTACATGGACACAGTGGGCTATTATATACTCTCAAAGTGAGGTGAAATACTAGTGGTGGTCGAGGTAGTAGTGATAAGTAGCAGTAGTAGTAGTAGTAGTAATACAATAAGGTAGAACAATCAATATGCACATGAGTAAAAGGTGATAAAACAAATACTTGGGTAGTATAACAATAGGTTAGACAACTATTTTTGCTGGAGGTTGAAATATAGAAGGCCTGTAGGAGTGTTCCACATCTACGATGTGCTTGTGTTGAATTAGCAGGAGAGACTATGTGATGGTATGGTTAACTGTTTTCAGGAGGATTCTTGCTAAGACTTCAGAGATGGTGAAGCTGCCTTTGTTTTGTTTAATTGTGTTAGAAACAGAGATAAGTGCTGATTCAAGGCATTTGCGTCTACGGAAATTAGTTTCTTTGATTACTAGTCGGGCGTCTTTGAATTTCATGAGATGATTGTTGGAATTTCGGTGTTGTACGCAGGCGTTGTTCAGGTTATCGTTTCTGCATGCATTAATGTGTTCATTGATGCGTGTTTCGAGGTTTCTTGCTGTTTCTCCTACATAAATTCTGTCGCAGCCTCCACAGGGTATAGTGTAGACCCCTGCGTTGACTGGTTCATGGTGCTTGGATTTAGTCCTGGTTAGATCCTTAATAGAAGTACTGGAAGCAATGGCGACTCTAGTGTTAGCTTGTGCAAATACTTTAGAAATGTTGGATGCAACCTGGCTGTTGGGAAGAATTATAACTTTGTTTGGAGTGGTGTTGACGCGTGGAGAATTAATGATCTGAAGAGCTCTTTTCTTGCAATCTTTGATGAAAAAGGAAGGAAAATGTAAATCAGTGAAGGTTTGGTGAATGTATGTACATTCCTCGTCAAGAAACTCAGGACTACAAATTCGGTAAGCTCTTAGGAAGAATCCGATGATGATGCCTCTTTTGGTCTTAGTATCTTGACTGGAATAGAAGTGTGTGAGATCATTTTTATTTGTAGGTTTCCGGTAAACTTGAAATTTTAGGTTGTTATCTACTTTGTGGATGAGGACGTCTAGAAGGATCTAACCAGGACTAAATCCAAGCACCATGAACCAGTCAACGCAGGGGTCTACACTATGAAGCAGTTTGTGACAGAAGCTACAAGGGGAAATAACCTGCTTGACTTAGTTCTGGCAAACAAGGAAACCCTTGTTAATAATTTAGAAATTACAGAGGAACTCGGCGCAAGCGACCACAAATCAATTACCTTTGGCATTGAATGGAAGTTTCATAGTACGAATAACTCAGTAACGGTCCCAGATTTTCGCTTAGCAGATTACAATGGACTTAGAGAACACTTATCATCTGTGGACTGGGGTAATGAAGAGAGCTATCAATATGACAGTTTTCTGAACACTATACATGCTGCCCAAATAACATTTATCCCATATAAATAAATTAGATCGAATAGAAATGACCCAAAATTGATGAATAATAGGCTCAAATATCTTTTAGGGCAGAAGAAAGGAATTTATAGGCGTATCAAAAGAGGTGAGGGTCATCTTATGAGTCAGTATATTGACATTAAGAGGGACGTTAAAAAGGGGATAAGAAAAGCTAAACGGGACTACGAAATTAAAGTTGCTAGGGATTCGAAAACTAACCCAAAAAGTTTTTTTCCAGGTGTATAGAACAAAAGTTAGAGATAAGATAGGTCCCTTAAAAATAATTATGGGTATCTAACTGACAAAGAGAATGAAATGTGCTCTATTTTTAATATTTTATTTTCTCTCGGTTTTCACTCAGGAAGACACTAATAATATCCCAAGAATTAGGTATTTTAGTGGGCCTGAAGAAGATAAATTATGTAGTATCACAGTCACTAGCGAAATGGTTATCAAACAGATAGACCGTTTGAAGCAAAATAAATCGCCAGGCCCCGATGAGCTTTTTCAAGGGTTCTTAAGGAATGCAAAATAGAACTCTGTGAACCCTTAACTAACATTTTTAACCTATCTCTTCAAACAGGTGTAGTGCCGGATACATGGAAGATGGCTAATGTAATTCCTATTTTTAAAGCAGGGGACAAGTCGTTACCATCAAATTACCGCCCAATAAGTCTAACATCAATTGTAGGCAAATTACTAGAGTCGATTATAGCTGATAACATAAGAAGCCATCTCGATAGGCATAATTTGATTAATGATACTCAGCATGGATTCACCAGGGCCGTTCCTGCCTAACTAATTTATTAACTTTTTTCAGTAAGGCTTTTGAGGCAGTTGATAATGATAAAGAATTCGATATTGTTTATTTGGATTTTAGTAAGGCTTTTGATAGAGTACCACATCAGAGACTGTTAAAGAAAGTGGCTGCTCATGGCATTGGGGAAAAGTGTTGTCATGGATCGAATCATGGCTCACCGATAGGAAGCAGAGGGTGTGCATAAATGGGGTTAAATCGGAGTGGGGATCTGTAACAAGTGGCGTTCCTCAGGGATCGGTTTTGGGCCCGTTGTTGTTTATAATATATATAAATGACCTTGACGAGGGAATTTCTAGTGATATGAGCAAATTCGCTGATGACACGAAGATAGGTAGGATAATCGATTCAGACGTAGATGTCAGTGAACTACAGGAGGATTTAGACAAACTCAATTCCTGGTCAGAAAAATGGCAGATGCAGTTCAATGTAGATAAATGCAAAGTTCTAAAGCTCGGGAGTGTCCATAACCCAAGCACTTATAAGTTAAATAACGTAGAACTTAGCCATACAGATTGCGAGAAGGACTTGGGGGTGATGGTAAGCAGCAACCTTAAACCAAGACAGCAATGCCTAATTTAGACACATATGCAACACTTGGGTATCTTTATTGAGGAAACGTTTCGCCACACAGTGGCTTCATCAGTCAATACAAAGTAGAAAGGTGTAAGGAGAGGAGGAGTTTGAGGTTATCAGTCCCTCGGCCTGGAGTCGATGTGTTCAGTCCATCAATCTTGTTAGAAGTGTAGCACAAGGCTGCATCTCACCTGATTACAGCATATAAGCCACCTCTACGGCCTTGTGCTACACTTCTAACAAGATTGATGGACTGAACACATCGACTCCAGGCCGAGGGACTGATAACCTCAAACTCCTCCTCTCCTTACACCTTTCTACTTTGTATTGGACTGATGAAGCCACTGTGTGGCGAAACGTTTCCTCAATAAAGATACCCAAGTGTTGCATATGTGTCTAATTTAACAACTTGTCGGTTCTCTGAACCATTCTTCTACATCCTGTCTGACACAGCAACTTCTTGGGATCTTGATACAAAGGGATTCTTCAACATTTGTCCAAACCTTTGGACAAGGACTTACTTCGACTAGTGGTTGATACCACTATGACCTGCCTCCTCCTGCTGCATCTCACCTGATTACAGCATATAAGCCACCTCTACGGCCTTGTGCTACACTTCTAACAAGATTGATGGACTGAACACATCGACTCCAGGCCGAGGGACTGATAACCTCAAACTCCTCCTCTCCTTACACCTTTCTACTTTGTATTAGACTGATGAAGCCACTGTGTGGCGAAACGTTTCCTCAATAAAGATACCCAAGTGTTGCATATGTGTCTAATTTAACAACTTGTCGGTTCTCTGAACCATTCATCTACAGCAATGCCTAAGCGTACGTAATAAGGCAAATAGATTACTGGGATTTATATCAAGAAGTGTTAGCAACAGAAGTCCAGAGGTTATATTACAGCTTTATACATCATTAGTAAGGCCTCACCTAGATTACGCAGCTCAGTTCTGGTCTCCATATTACAGAATGGACATAAATTCGTTAGAAAACATTCAGCGTAGAATGACTAAATTAATACATAGCATTAGAAATCTTCCTTACGAAGAAAGATTGAAGACCCTTAAATTACATTCACTTGTAAGACGAAGAATGAGGGGAGACATGATCGAGGTATATAAGAACATAAGAACATAAGAAAGGAGGAACACTGCAGCAGGCCTGTTGGCCCATACTAGGCAGGTCCTTCACAATCCATCCCACTAACAGAATATTTGCTCAACCCAATTTTCAAAGCTACCCAAGAAATAAGCTTTGACAATTCTACCCACTCATGCGCGAGTCCCACTCAAATCCAACCCCTCTCACTCATGAATTTATCCAACCTAAATTTGAAACTACCCAAGGTCCTAGCTTCAATAACCCTACTAGGCAGACTGTTCCACTCATCAACTACCCTATTTCCAAACCAATACTTTCCTATATCCTTTCTAAATCTAAACTTATCTAACTTGAATCCATTATTGCGGGTTCTCTCTTGGAGAGATATCCTCAAGACTTTATTTATATCCCCTTTGTTAATACCCATTTTCCACTTGTATACCTCGATCATGTCTCCCTCATTCTACGTCTTACAAGTGAATGTAATTTTAGGGTCTTCAATCTTTCTTCGTAAGGAAGATTTCTAATGCTATGTATTAATTTAGTCATTCTACGCTGAATGTTTTCTAACGAATTTATGTCCATTCTGTAATATGGAGACCAGAACTGAGCTGCTAATCTAGGTGAGGCCTTACTAATGATGTATAAAGCTGTAATATAACCTCTGGACTTCTGTTGCTAACACTTCTTGATATAAATCCCAGTAATCTATTTGCCTTATTACGTACGCTTAGGCATTGCTGTCTTGGTTTAAGGTTGCTGCTTACCATCACCCCCAAGTCCTTCTCGCAATCTGTATGGCTAAGTTCTACGTTATTTAACTTATAAGTGCTTGGGTTATGGACACTCCCGAGCTTCAGAACCTTGCATTTATCTACATTGAACTGCATCTGCCACTTTTCTGACCACGAATTAAGTTTGTCTAAATCTTCCTGAAGTTCTATGACATCTATGTTTGAATCAATTATCCTACCTATCTTCGTGTCGTCGGCGAATTTGCTCATATCACTAGTAATTCCCTCATCAAGGTCATTGATATATATTATAAATAACAATGGGCCTAAGACTGATCCCTGTGGAACACCACTTGTTACAAGTCCCCATTCGGATTTAACCCCATTTATGCACACTCTCTGCTTCCTATTGGTGAGCCATGACTCGATCCATGACAGCACTTTTCCCCCAATGCCATGAGCTGCCACTTTCTTTAACAGTCTCTGGTGCGGTACTCTATCAAAAGCCTTACTAAAGTCTAAATAAACAATATCGAATTCTTTATCGTGATCAACAGCCTCAAAAGCTTTACTGAAGAAGGTTAATAAATTAGATAGGCAGGAACGGCCCCTCGTGAATCCATGCTGGGTATCATTAATCAAATTATGGTTATCTAGATGGCTTCTAATAATATCAGCTATAATTGACTCTAGTAATTTGCCTACAATTGAGGTCAGGCTTATTGGGCGGTAGTTTGACGGTAGTGACTTGTCCCCTGCTTTAAAAATAGGAATTACATTAGCCATCTTCCACATATCAGACACTACACCTGTTTGAAGAGATAAATTAAAAATGTTAGATATTGGTTCACAGAGTTCCATTTTGCATTCCTTAAGAACCCTTGCAAAAAGCTCATCAGGACCCGGCGATTTATTTTGTTTCAGTCGGTCCAGCTGTTTCATAAGTGGAAGATGGGTATTAATAAGACTTGGGAGTCATGGTAAGCAGAAATCTAAAGCCAAGACAACAGTGCCTAAGTGTGCGCAATAAGGCTAACAGATTACTAGGATTTATTTCAAGAAGTATAAGCAACAGAAGTCCAAAAGTTATTTTACAGCTCTATACATCACTAGTGAGACCTCATTTGGATTATGCAGCTCAGTTTTGGTCTCCTTACTACAGGATGGATATAGATTCATTGGAGAACATACAAAGAAGAATGACTAAAATGATTTACAGTATAAGAAATCTCCCGTATGAAGATAGACTTAGAGCGTTGAATCTCCACTCTCTGGAGAGACGTAGAATGAGGGGAGATATCATCGAGGTGTACAAGTGGATGATGGGCATAAACAAAGGAGATATTAATAAAATACTGAGGATATCGAACCAAGTAAGAACGAGAAATAACGGATTTAAATTGGATAAATTTAGATTTAGAAAGGACATAGGCAAGTACTGGTTTTCGAACAGAGTTGTAGATGCGTGGAACAATCTTCCGAGTACTGTGATAGAGGCTAGGACCTTGGGTGGCTTTAAAAAGAGATTGGACAAATATATGAGTGGGAGGGGCTGGGTTTGATTTGTGTCGTGAGTACGGGAATAAATTTTTAGGTAGTGGTGGTTTTGATAAGGACCTGCCTTGTATGGGCCAGTAGGCCTTCTGCAGTATTCCTCCATTCTTATGTTCTTATGTTCTTATGATATAAATAAGGTCTTGAGGATATCTCTCCAAGAGAGAACCCGCAATAATGGATTCAAATTGGATAAGTTTAGATTTAGAAAGGATATAGGAAAATATTGGTTTGGAAATAGGGTAGTTGATGAGTGGAACAGTCTGCCTAGTAGGGTTATTGAAGCAAGGACCTTGGGTAGTTTCAAATTTAGGTTGGATAAATACATGAGTGAGAGGGGTTGGATTTGAGTGGGACTCGCACTTGAGTCAATAGAATCATCAAAGCTTATTTCTTGGGTAGAATTGAAAATTAGGTTGGGCAATTATTCTGTTAGTGGGATGGATTGTGAAGGACCTGCCTAGTATTTGCCAACAGGCCTGCTGCAGTGTTCCTCCTTTCTTATGTTCTTATGAGTAGGGTGATAAAGGCTAGGACCTTGGTTGGCTTTAAAAATAGATTGGACAAATATATGAGTGGGAGGGGCTGGGTTTGATTAGAACATAAGAAAGGAGGAACAATGCAGCAGGCCCGTTGGCCCATACTAGGCAGGTCCTTCACATTCCATCCCACTAACAGAATATTTGTTCAACCTAATTTTCAATGCTACCCAAGAAATAAATTAGTGTCGTGAGTACGGGAGTAAATTTTTAGGTAGTGGTGGTTTTGGTAAGGACCTGCCTTGTAGGGGTCAGTAGGCCTTCTGCAGTGTTCTTCCGTTCTTATGTTCTTATGAAACTACCCAAGGTCCTAGCTTCAATAACCCAACTAGGCAGACTGTTCCACTCATCAACTACCCTATTTCCAAACGAATACTTTCCTACATCCTTTCTAAATCTAAACTTATCTAACTTGAATCCATTATTGCGGGTTCTCTCTTGGAGAGATATCCTCAAGACCTTATTTATATTCCCTTTGTTAATACCCATTTTCCACTTGTATACCTCGATCATGTCTCCCCTCATTCTACGTCTTACAAGTGAATGTAATTTAAGGGTCTTCAATCTTTCTTCGTAAGGAAGATTTCTAATGCTATGTATTAATTTAGTCATTCTATGCTGAATGTTTTCTAACGAATTTATGTCAATTCTGTAATATGGAGACCACACGTGACAGGTCACGGTCCAATAGTGAGGTAGGGTAGCATAGACAAATGAGACATGTCACATCGTGCATTAATGTTGGTAGAATTACCGTATGTTGACAGGTGAGGGTTTACCAGTGAGGTGAGGTAGCCTAAGTAGTATTTATAGGGGAGCACTTGTTAAATGTGGCATACAACACAATTACAGCTCCGTGTATGTAAGTGTTATCACACAAGTGTTATCACAACTACAATGGAAGGTGTAACAGTTCTCTGTAGGAAAGAGGTGGACGAATTCCTCCATTCTGGTGTACCACTTGGCGAAGGTACTCATGGTGTCGTCCGGCTGATTAAATGGAGTCGTGAGCATCCTATAGCGGTAATCAAGGTTGCTAAACCAAATGAATATTCAGTAAGTTTTAAGGGAAAAAGACATTTCTCTCCATTTAAATGGCGCCGGAGGAGCCCCAAGGGTACTCGGGGAGTGTGAAGACCCTCCAGCTCTAGTTTTCACTTACGCAGGATCCGAAACTCTCAAGACGTACGTTCAACGTGGTGACGCCTCGCCTGACGACTTTCTTAGAATTGCAATTTCAATCGGAGAGAAGCTCATGGAGCTGCAACGGGCAGGTGTCGTGCATAATGACTTACATCCCCAAAACGTCTTAATTGACCACGCATATGTATCAACGGCGTACCACAAACCTCAATAATTGATTATGGGTTTGCGTGTTATATGGGAGAAAATTTGAATTTGGATTTAATTTGTGATTATCCAAAGTATTACTGGATATGCCCTGAGGTCTGTCGAGGTGAGAGAAGTACTTTCCTGGTGATACTTACAGTTACGCAGTACTTTTAAGATACATATTTGAGAACTGCAAATATGGTATCCCTTCAGAAATATCACGAATTGTAAATGAAGGAACAAGCAAAGAACCCATGCAGAGGCCCCCTCTACCACACATCCTAGACTCGCTGTCAGTCTTGCTTATTAAAATGCAAGGAGCAACTAACTGCCCATCCACTAAGATGCATTCACCTGGCATACATCGTCATTATAACATTAATGTTGTACGTCGTCCTCGTCTGTTAAGGCGGCATATCACAAAACCATATTACCTTGAATCCAAGGAAGCCGTTCTCCGCCCTCTGCTGTTTGAAGATCAAATTAAGATATTTCGTTCTCCAGTTCTACAAGTACCACAGATTATATTATACAACCCTATCAGTATTTGTTCCTGCATCAGCATATCCATTTCAAGAGAGATTAATCAATAAATTCTTGACTCATGCACCCACAATGAGAGATGTAAATATTTTCTGCAGGAGAGATACACCTGCCGGCGCTGTGGCGTATTGTGGAAGACTCGTATGACGCTGTTCGTTGGGACGCCGAACATCCCATAGCTACCTTCCAGGTTATCAAAGAAGAAGAAAGATTGGAAATTAAATTTCTATATACGTATATGTATGTGTAGACCTTTCTCGTTTAGTAAAAGCCATCCCCTATTCCTAGGAAACTTATTCAAACTGTCACGCCCATAGATCAGACGTTTTATTTCAGCAATAACATCGATTGAGAATCTGAGATGAAATTGAGAAATAAATAAATATATGACTTATATTTTGTGTTTTTCTCCTGGATCAAAGCATGGCTGACTGCTAGGCAGTAAAACAGGAAAAGTTTATTATAAAACCTGGCAATTGATACCGAGCAAGCACCATTAGACACATTTGCAACACTTGTTTATCTTTATTGTAGATGTTTCGCCATCCAGTGGCTTTATCAATACAAAATCAAGGATATAATTGGAATACAGAAGAACTATATGCAAAAGATGAGGAAATCTGTACGTCAGTCTTGGAGTTGGTGTGAAGAGCACCGTAAACGTGAAGATTCTGGAGCACAGGCAAGAACTGCCTTCTCCTTTGTATGGACTGATGAAGCCACTGTGTGGCGAAACGTTTCCTCAATAAAGATACCCAAGTGTTGCATATGTGTCTAAATTACCGTGTCTTGTGCTTGCATTTTTGCCTCATTGTACATAGTTGTAATTACTGTACATAAGCTATATATATTTGTTGTATATACCAGCTTGTTTTGGCGAAGATAATACAATCATTATTTATCTCTGCTGCCTTTTTTGCTCGTTCAATTAAAATTAAGTCCTTTCTAAAATTTTCTCTTATACAGGAAAGAGCAAGGTGTCGAGGATAACAAAAAAAAAATAGGTTATGGAGGAAGTGAATGTGTTCAGATATTTGAGAGTGAACTTGTCAGCAGATCGGTCTATGAAAGACGAGGTGAACTATAGAACTGATGAGAAAAGAAAGTGAATGGTGCACTGAGAAGTTTATGGAGACAAAGAACGTTATCCATAGAAGCAAAGAGGGAAATGTATGAGAGTACAGCAGTACTAACGCTCTTATATGGGTGTGAAGCATGGGTGGTGAATGTTGTAACTGCTAGGGAAACTAGATACCTCGAAGGTGGTGGGCCCAGATAACATCTCTCCTTGGGTTCGGAGAGAAGGAACAGACGAACTGTGTGTTCCTCTAACGACAATCTTCAATAAATCTAGCGAAACAAAGCAACTGCCTGAGGTGTGGAAGACAGCGAATGTAGTCCCGATTTTTAAGAAAGGAGACAGACAGGCTGCACTAAACTACAGACCATTGTCGCTGACATGTATGTAAATTTATGGAGAAGATTATCAGGAAAAGAGTGGTGGAGCCCTAGAACCGAATGAAGTAATACATGACAACGAACATGGCTTCAAGGAAGAGAAATCCTGCATCACAAACCTATTGGAGTTCTATGACAAAGAGCAGAAGTAAGATAGGAGAGAGAGAGAGGGATTGGTAGACTACATCTTCTTGAACTGTAGGAAGGCTTTCAACACAGTACCACACAAGAGATTAGTTGAAAAACAAGAGGAGCAGACAGGAATAAGAGAAAGTATACAATGGATCAGGGAATACCTGACAGGAAGGAAACAACGTGTGTCGGTCCGAGACGAGGTGTCAGAGTGGGTACATGTGTCGAGTGGGGTTCCACAAGGGTCAGTCTTAGGACGGTGCTGCTTTTGTGAATGATATGAAGGAAGGGATAGAGACAGAGGTGACCCTGTTTGCAGATTATGTGAAATTAATGAGGAGAATTCAAGAAGAAGAGGATCAGGTAAGCCTGCAAGTGGATCTGGACAGGCTGCAAACCTGTTCTGACAAATGGCTTCTAGAGTTTAACCCAAGCAAATGCACAGTTATGAAGATTGGGGAAGGACAGAGAAACCGCAGACGGAGTACAATCTAAGAGGTCAAAAGCTTCAAAACTCACTCAAGGAAAAGAATCTTGAGGTAAGTATCATACCGAGCACATCTCCTGAGGTGCACATTAACCAAATAACTGTAATAATATTGGTAGAATTACCGACAATATGTTAAGTAAAAGGACACAAATGTCACATTAGTTGCATTTGTGTCCTTTTACTCAACCAAATAACTGTTGCAGCATACGGGCGCCTGGCAAACCTGAGAATAGCGTTTCGACATCTAAGCAAGGAGTCATTCACGACACTGTACACCGTGTACGTCAGGCCCATATTGTAGTATGCAGCACCAGTATGGAACCCACACCTGGTCAAACACGTCAATAAATTAGAGAACGTGCAAAGGCTTGCAGCAAGACTAGTCCCAGAATTGAGGGGTTTGTCCTACGAGAAGAGGTTAAGGGAACTCAACACTGAAAGACAGGAGGGGTAGGGGAGACATGATAACAACATATAAAATACTGAAAGAAGTTGACAGGGTGGATAAGGAGAGAATGTTTCAGAAATGTCACACAGAAACAATGGGTCAAAACCGGAAGTTGAAAGATCAGATGAGTCAGGAAGTGAAACAATGTGGAGAGTGATGTAATGAAGACAGGATCCATGCATAGCTTTAAGAAGAGGTATGATAAAGCTCATGGAGCAAGGAGAGGGTGGACCAAGTAGCGACCAGTGATGAGGCGGGGGCCAGGAGCTGTGAATCGACCCCCTGCAACAACAATTAGGTGAGTACAATTAGAGTACTATAGTATTTTTTTAAATTTTCTACTGTAATTTCTACTACAATTTTCTATTATTTCAAATATAATTTCGTTGTAATTTCTACTATAATTTCTTCTCTATATTCTATCAACATTTCAGCTATATTTTTCAACTGTAATTTATACTATAATTTCCTACTATGATTTCTATTATATTTTATTTATATTTCTACAATAATATTTTGCTATAATTTTTAATATGATTTTTACTTTGTATTTATACTATAATTTTCTACTATAATTTCAACTATAATTATTATATTTTTTTACTATAATTTACCCTATTTGAATTCTGCTTTATATTCTTCAATAGCTTCTATAATTTTCTAATATAATTTCTATTTTAATTCGATTATTTTCCACTATAATTTTCGATTACAATTTCAACTACGAATCGATTATTTTAACTATAATTTATGCTATAATTGAATAGTTTCCGCCATAACTAATTCCCCTTGTGCTGCCACAGACTACGAGGTGACGAGTCCCAGCACGCCACGGACGTGCAGCAGCCCGGCCGTGCCCGTGCCCGTTCCCGTGTACGTGCGTACACGTCCTTCTGCCCTGCCAGACACCTCCGCTAAGAAGTGTCGACGATCACGAACCGTCTTCACAGGTGAGATCCGATAAGAGAAGGGCGTCGTGAAACTTAGGAATGAGCTCTTGATCCAAGAAATGGAAGATACACCCCCGTCCCTTACCTCCTCGGTTGAAACTGTTTTTTGAGAGAACGTTTCGCCCTCTTGGGGGTATCATTAAGGGATTAATGAAGCTCTCAGTAGGTGAAAAGTGCTGGATCAAGACCACAGAAGAGTGAGACGTGCTTAATAAATCCCTCAGTAGACGATACGAACTTATTAAATCCCCAGTGGGTGAAACGTGCTTGACAAAGCCTCTAGTGGCGAAACTTTGCATAAATTAAGGTTCTTTGCAATTAGTGTCCATTCTAATTCCATCTTCATTCTTCTGTTTTGGATTTTCACTTAAACCTGAATTTCAATAAACCTCTTTTCACTTTCATCCAACAATCACGTAAATTATATAATAAAAACTTTCAGCTAGGGAAAATGATAATGGGGGCCTTTGATTGAACTTTGTATAGAAAGAGGTTTGGTAATAGGTAATACATATTTTAAGAATAAAAAGGACTATTTGGTAGATAAAAGACTGATGGTTAGACTAGCTCTCCATGTTAATATAACGTAAGATAACGTATCTCTGCCTAATCTCTTAACCTAACCTACCTAAGCTTAGCCTAGTATAACCTTACCTAAGTTTACTGAATCTAGCCTAACCTAATCAAACCTAACCTTCACTAGTCTAGACTATCTTGATCTAAAGTGCCCTAACCTACCCTATCGTACCCTAACCTACCCTATCGTACCCTAACCTAATCTAAGCTGAATTAACCAATTCTTGTAATAATTTACAAATTCTATCATCATTAATTAATGATGTTATATTATCATTTTATAAGTAATTCTGAAGGTTTTAAACGATTTTTAATGCATTAGAATTTTTCAGTTGTTTTGGTTTCCTAATCTAATTAATTTGGGCAATTTTAAAAAGTATTTTTTCCAGTTTCTATTCTTAGTATCCGCTGTTGTCAGTTTCCTTGGTGCTAGTACTGTGTGGTGTCCCCAGAGCTGCAATTGGTTGGACTAGAAAGGAGGTTCGAGGCTCAGAAGTACCTCAGCACACCAGATCGCGTTGACCTGGCTCGTTCCCTGGGCCTGACGCAGCTCCAGGTCAAGACCTGGTACCAGAACCGCAGGATGAAGTGGAAAAAACAGGTCAGTGTGAGTAAATAAGGTCGAATATGTAATACTTAGGCCATTAATTAAAGGTTTCGGCTACTAGGGCTTTATTTTATCCACTTTTTGGAAAAAAAGACCTTTTAAAGTAGCTGCATTAAATAAGACTATTTTTAAAGAGAATTCCAACTCCATTTTGGTTAAATTCCATTATCTTCACGCCTCTCATTCTTGTCCAATCAGTCGTCTTGCCCAGCATCCCGCTCTTCCTTATGTCGTGAACATATTCATAGGGAAGCTGTAAATTTTCAGGGCGTAGAGTGAATGGATGCTAATATATGAAAGAGTCCTTTATGAAAAACTATAATCTAGTAAAGTATCTAAAGAAAAAAAGAAAAAAAAAAGAAAAAAAAAAAAATACAAGAGCAAAAATCAACAGAAAAATCTTAAGTTACACAATTCACATTTTCTCGTTCTCGTTGATTTAATGACCTTTTGATTTTTTCCTGAATGTTTTCTTCGATATTTTTGTTTTTATTTTGTTTAATGTCCTACTCACAACAGGACAACAAACAAAACTTACTAATTTTTCTAACATAATGTTATCTATCTTACACACAATACGTCTTTCTGTGATATTAATTGTAAATATTTTATTAGTCTGCCAATATACTGTCAAAATATTCCATGAGAAGCCAATATCTGCCCCACAGAGAAGCCAATATCTACCCCACAGAGAGGTCAATATCTGCCCCACAGAGAGGTCAATATCTGCCCCACAGAGAAGTCAATATCTGCCCCACAGAGAAGCCAATATCTGCCCCACAGAGAAGCCAATATCTGCCCCACAGAGAGGTCAATATCTGCCCCACAGAGAAGTCAATATCTGCCCCACAGAGAAGTTAATATATTCCCCACAGAGAAGTCAGTATATTCCCAACAGAGAAGTCAGTATATTCCCCACAGAGAAGTCAGTATATTCCCCACAGAGAAGTCAGTATATTCTCCACAGAGAAGTCAGTATATTCCACACAGAGAAGTCAGTATATTCCCCACAGAGAAGTCAGTATATTCCCCACAAAAAAGTCAATTTATTTGAAACAGAGATATGTAAATATTCCCAACAGAGAACTCAATATATACCCCACAGAGAAGTCAATACATTCCCACAGAGAAGTCAATACATTCCCACAGAGAAGTCAATATATTTTTCCCAGAGAAGTCAATATATTTTTCCCAGAGAAGTCAATATATTTCTCCCAGAGAAGTCATATATTCCCACAGAGAAGTCAATGTATTGGCTACGGTGATGTATATATTTCCCACAAAGAACTTAATAAATTCCCCAGAGATAAAGCTTTATATTCTGCATAGATAAATCCTTTCATTCTATACAAATAAATCTTCGTTTTCGCCACAGAGAAATCCATATTTTCCTGTTAGATACATAGATATATTCACAACTAATTAATACGTATATTTTCAGAGATACAGCCCTTATATTTCACACAGACAAATCCATATATTCCCATAGATAAATCCTTATTTTCCCCTTAAATAAATCCATACATTAGCCACGTAGAAATCCTTATATTCCCCACAGCTAACTCCATATTCTCTCACAGAAGTCAATATTTTCCACACTGATAAATCCTTATAATCCTTCTAGATAAATTCATGTATTCCCGAAGATAAATCCATATGTTCTCTAATTAAATTCATATATCCCCACAGATAAATCCTTATTTTCCCTTCAAATAAATCCATATATTAATCACAGACATACATATTCCACACAGATTAACCCATTATTAACCAAAGATAAATATATATATTCTCAAAGAAGAAAATATATTCCCCACGGATAAATCCATATTTTCTTAATATCCCCTTCAGATAACTCTGTACGTTCATGACATACAAATTCTTAAATTTCGACATATAAATCCATATATTCCGATGTACAAATCTGTATATTTCTCTCAGATAAATCCCTATATTCCCCCCAAATAAATCCATATATTGTTCAGTTAAATCCATAAATCCCCTGCAGATAAATCTTTATATTTCCTTAAATAAATTCAAATATTCATCGCAGATAAATCCATATATTTCCCTCAAATAATTCCATACATACCTATACATAAATTCATTTTTTTCCTCTCAGATAAATCCCTACATTCTCCCCAGATCAATCTATATATTCCTTTCCGATAAATATATATATTCCCACAGATATATGCACATATTTTCCATCAGAGAATTCAATATATTCCCCACAAATAAATCCATATGTAC
Source organism: Cherax destructor (assembly GCA_009830355.1). Classification (NCBI taxonomy): domain Eukaryota; kingdom Metazoa; phylum Arthropoda; class Malacostraca; order Decapoda; family Parastacidae; genus Cherax; species Cherax destructor. The sequence goes on along the minus strand of WNWK01011139.1, from coordinate 43,683 downwards.
CCCACAAAGATTTCTATATATTTCCCAACAGATAAATCCATATATAACCCGCAGATTTTTAACAATTATTTCCTGTCGGTCTTCACATAAGGAAAATACTTCTTAAACTCACGGCAATTGAAAATTTCGGAGACACTGAGGAAAATAAATTAGTCAGTATAACAGTCACTAGAGATGTGGTTACTAACTTAATAAACCAGTTAAAGCAAAATAAATCTTCGGGTCTCGACGAACTGCTTTCAAATGGTCTTAAAGAATGGAACGATAAATTATTGAACATTGGTATTGTTACTTGATCTGTGGATGTGATTCTTATCTATAAAACAGGAAGGAGGTAGGTCCCTACCATTAGATTACTGACCACTTAACATGACCTTAACAACTTGCTACTTATTAGAATCATTAAACTGTGGATTCAGTTATAAGTCACATTTATGATCATAATTTGTTTATTGAGTCTCGCCACAAGGGGTCGTAACTATCTAACAAATATACTGATTTCTTCAGTAAGGTATCTGAGTACAATGCAATTTACTTGCATTTCAGCAAAGAATTTAACAGAGTCGGGTTAGCCGCCATGTCGTTGCCAAAGTTGTTGTCGGGGGCATCCACGCAGAAGCTGCCAGCTTCCTGCCACCACACTAACTTGGCTTTGGGATCTCTGAAGGAAGTGAAGGATAAAGCCATAGGTAAACTAGACTTCAAGAATGTTCTCAACCAGATTCAAAGAGAAACTGTTTTGGGACTCATTTGGGAGCATTTCCTTAGTCTTTTCGTTTGTTTTGGTTGTTTACAAGAAAAACTCGACTCTAGTAGGAAGTCTCCCCCCTCCCCATGTTCTTCTCATGGCATAGTGACCTGAAAACACACACACAATGTGTGTACTCACCTAAATGTACTCACCTAATTGTGGCTGCAAGGGTCGAGGCACAGCTCCGGCCCAGCCTTCTCGCTAATCGCTACAAGATCCACTCTCTCCTTCTCACCTATTTGTGGCGAGCACAAGAGTGTGTGTGTGTACTCACTTGTTTGTGCTTGCAGGGGTCGATTCATAGCTCCTGGAGTGTTAATGTTGATATGTTTAAACACACTTGTAATATAAATATTTTTAAAAGTATCGGCTGGTTTTAACCGATACCATAAAATAGCCGATACCGACACACACACACACACGCACACACACACACACACACATACACACACACACGCACACACTTATAATAATATAGGCAGGTACCACCTCTGGAACTGTGCTGGGGACCCCTCATCCTCAATATAGTTGTGGTTGTAGGGGTCGAGTCATAGCTCCTAGCCCCGCCTCTTCACTGGCCGCTACTGGGTCACTCTTCCTTCTCCATGAGCTTTATCATACCTCTTCTTAAAGCTATGTATGGAACCTGCCTCCACTACATCGCTTCCCAAACTATTCCACTTCCCGACCACTCTGTGACTGAAGAAATACTTCCTAACATCCCTGTGATTCATCTGAGTCTTCAACTTCCAACTGTGTCCCCTTGTTGCTGTGTCCCATCTCTGGAACATTCTGTCTCTGTCTACCTTGTCAATTCCTCTCAGTATTTTATATGTCGTTATCATGTCCCCCCTTTCTCTCCTGTCCTCCAGTGTCGTAAGGTCGATTTCCCACCCCTCGTAGGACATACCCCTTAGCTCCGGGACTAGTCTTGTTGTAAACATTTACACTTTCTCTAGCTTCTTTACGTGCTTGTAGGTTCCAAACTGGTGCTGCATACTCCAGTATGGGCCTAACGTACACAGTGTACAGGGTCCTGAACGATTCCCTATTAAGATGTCGGAATGCTGTTCTTAGGTTTGCTAGGTGTGTGTGTGTGTGTGTGTGTGTGTGTCTGTCTGTCTGTGTAAAAATTAATAATTCTGTATCAAAAGAACCTTAGAAAACTTACCTAACCTTATTATAACAAGCGCAATTTAATTTAGCCTAACCCAACTAATTATATTTCAGATAAGTTTACAATAGTTTAATAACAAGCAACCACAATGAAATATATTTTTTTCGTTAGGTTCAGAATGATTTTTGCTAAATTATTGCATACACAGATATTCGCTTGCCTTATTCGGCAAGAAGAGCGTTGCTATTTAAGCCAAAATAGCAAGTTTTACCTATTCGGCACGACATATATATACAAGCGATACAGCATGAAAGACAACCACAGGGGAGTAGAATGATCTAAGCTTTGCTTGGACCTCCTCCTCTTTTCTGCAACTTTGCAAGCTCCTGATGATGTCTTGATTGCAACACGAAAGGCCTAGAGCTATCATTCTGCTCCCCCTGTGGTTGTTTATATATATATATATATATATATATATATATATATATATATATATATATATATATATATATATATATATATATATATATATATATATATATATATATATCCTCTTCCATTGCATCAAGAGTTAATAAAACAAGTTCTTCCGGACAACCTCAGTGACTCAGCTACTCAGAACCCTAGCTACGCCAGTGCCATCACTGAATGGTAGACTCTTGCTGCTCCAGCACCAAAACATAGTGCAGCACTGGCCTACAAACAGTCAAGTTGGGATGGGCCCATCGCTGAAAAGGTGCTTGCCAACATGCTTAGGGCTGTAACATCAGACAGGGAGACTGCCCGTCTCCAAGCTGTGAGTGCACCTCACTCCGGGGTCTTCTTCCAAACAGTTCCCATTTCGGCAGTGGGAACACGCCTCGACCCTAAGACCCTCCGTATTGCAGTGGCTCTGTGCTTTGCTGCCCCAATTCAAACGGAATATACGTGTATTTGCGGCGATGCGCAAGCCGACCAAAATGGTCTACATGGTCTTAACTGTTCCAAAACCAAGGGTTGGCATGCAAGACACAATAAAGTCAACGACATCATAAAGAGAACCCTTGCTTCAGCTGGATGCCCAGCCGAGAGAGCCCCCGATCACTAGCAGCCAACAATACCCACAACCCAGCAAACCGCCCCGACGGGATCACTATCTATCCTTGGAAGAATGGCAAGCTCTTTGCATGGACTATACCTGTGTGTCGACACTGGCTGACACCTACATCCATCACAGTGTCGGGCGACAGGGAGGAGCTGCTGATTACAGGGAGGAGTACAAGATCGGCAAGTACAGGGACATAAGCCAACAGTATCAATTTGTCCCTTGGGATCATGGGGAAAAAAAAAATATATATATATATATATATATATATATATATATATATATATATATATATATATATATATATATATATATATATATATATATATACTATATATATAAGATAGAGTGGGGGGAGAGTGGTTGCGTGGACCGGGGAGGGAGGTAGCAGAGGTTAGCCCACAACAACAATAGTCACTACAACACAAACAGAGCAGGAGGGAGCCGGGGGTGGCGGCGCGTACCACCACTAAGGAACTTCCTGTATATTTTTTGTAATGCTTTTACAGAGAAACGTTTGTTCAGGTCCAGTGGTGCCTCTTGCCTAATTGATGGTTCCTCTTTCTGATGGTTTACTTTGGCAGTTCGCCACATGGACGACGTGGGAGGTCAGGAAATAACTAATACAAATGAAGAAAAAGAGAACAACTTCAACAACAAAAAATACTGCCAATTAGTGTGGCTTAAGTTAATTGGCTTTCTTCTCTGGTCCCACAATTGCGATAGACATCTATGTGACATGTCAAAATATCTTATTAAATAACGTAAGATGCCAGATATTATATTAAGTAAATTTTCTAAATTTGATTGTAAGAGATAAGTGAACTGAAGATATAAATCCGGATGTACTCCTGTTAACCCTTTTGTGGTGTAGTTCCCAGGCCTTCTGTGTATCCATACGCTCTTGCGCTACCATCCACACGATGGGTATGAGGTGCACTATAAACTAGCCACTTCGGTGGCAAAATCTGAAATCCCACGATTGCCAGCTGGTATGCGTAAATTTTAAAGGGCTTCAGTTTAGGTCCACCGATTGTTACTAGCTTCTAAGGACTGTATTAATTTAATGCTATCTATTGTTTTGCCGGTGCCGGGCCGCAGGGGAGATGATCACCAGAAAAGACTATAAATGAGATATATGATTATCCTTTTTAAATCACTTGTTCTCTCTAAGCTGGAATACTGCTGTACACTAACAGCTCCATTCAAGGTAGGTGAAGTCGCAGATCTAGAGAAGGTACAGAGAACCTTCACTCAGTGGACCGCAGGCGACAGAAATACATCATAAGTCACCCCTGGAAAATCCTAGAGGAACTTGTCCCAAATCTGCACACAGAAATCCCTCCCTACGAAAGGAAAAAAAAACTGGGCAGACGGTGCAGCATACCCCCAGTGAAAAGTAGGGGTGCCCTGAGTACACTAATAGAAAACACAGTAAGTGTCTGGGGCCCAAGACTGTTCAACAGCCTCCCACCAGCCATAAGAAAAATTATCAATAGACCCCTGGCCGCCTTCAAGAGGGAGCTGGACAGATACCTAAAGTTAGTACTCGATCAGCTCAACAGCCTGTTTGATCAGGCCTTGATCCACCGACAGGCCTAGTCAAGAACTGGGCCGCGGGGGCGTTGACCCCTGGAACACCCTCCAGGTAGACTCCAGGAAGACTCCAGGTAAGTGTACAGGGTGTTAGGAGACTTGCAAGAGTTCTCCCCGGATGGTTTCAATTGTGATCCGAAATGGCTACGAGTTTAAGACATGTGGGATGTACATTAAGGAAATCAAGGACTCGGAAAAAGATTCGTGAGAGATTTTTTGGCATGTGGATGAATTAAGTCATGTTTGTTGGCATTTAGATGAGATGAATCATGTTTGTTGGTATATAGATGAGATGAGTCATGTTTGTTGGTATATAGATGAGATGAGTTATGTTTGTTGATACGTGGAAAAGTTGAATCAGGTTTGCTAGAATATGGATGAATTGAGTCAAGTGACCAAATGCTTCCATTTCTCCCGACGGAGAAAATATTACCACAACATTGGATGGTTGGTTAATGGAGTTTAAAGCCTGTCGACTTAATGATTCGTTTTGAAGCATATTTGTTACTTTTTCACAACCAGTCATGGATACTTTAGCACCTGAAGTTAGAATTAAGGTAAACTCTTAAGAGTATACATACACAGAGATATATACACCACATGGTGTATATATCCTGTTAGTCATATTAAACATTTTTATTTTTAGTGGGGGATGTTCCATCAACATATTTTTTAAGTGAGATCGTTAAGTTCAGAAAGCCTGGGAAACAAGTGGATTTAAGTGATTAGTCATTAGATGGGAAGGTAAAGGTATTTGGAAGATGGAGGGAATATTTTGAGAAGTTTTAAACATTGATGAAGTGAAGCAGTGATTTCATGCATTGGACAGGGAGATATAACATCTTTTATGAGTAAGAAGAGCCAAATGCGAGTGTGGAAAAAAGTGAGGCCATGGATATAATGAAAAATGGTATAAGTAGAATAATCAAGACCGAAAGTGGACGAAAAGTGGGGGCTTAGTTATCTACAAGAGGGGTAAATGCGTTGGGTATAAATACAAAGTAATGCTTACTAAGTAGTAATTACTTAATATTTTTTGTCCTCCAAACTAATAATGAACAATTATTTTGATGGTGTAGCAGCAGTATTTAACTTCCATAGACAGCGTCCAAGAGTGAACATAAAGTAGGGGTTAATTGTCTGCTGGGAGGTAAATAAATACCTTGGGTACACAAACGAATGAATGCATTATAAATAGTAATTACTAAATATTTGTCCTCCAAACTGACAGTAAGGGATTATTTTCTAGTGGGACTAGTCATCTGGGTAAAGCAGTATTAAGGCAATCATCTCGTTCTTATCATCTGCACTACATCAACGTACATTCAAACATTCCATCTTTTACATTTTTTCTTTTTTATGTTTAGTAATATATACAGAAGAATGAGCTACCAGCACCTTTCTCCCGTCATTTTAGTCGCCTTTAACGACATGCATGGCTTACAGACGAAGGTTTCTTTTCCTGTTCTCCATGGAGATGTGAGGAAAACAAATAAGAACATAAACTATTAAGAAATTTGAAAACTCCAATGAGTGTGTACACTCTCATTGTAGTGTACATGTGTAGAGTAACTTATAAGTAGAAGTAGCAAGTTGTATCTGTTATACGTGTGTTTGTGAGAGAGAAATAAAAGATACCTAACAAATTTATCGAAACAGGTCAACTGTCTGAGGTGTGGAAGACAGACAGCATTAAACTACAGACCAGATTCACTGACATGTATGTAAAATTATGAAGAAGAATATCAGGAGAAGAGTGGTGGAGCACCTAGAAAGGAGCGGCTAATATATGACAGCCAGCACAGTTTCAGGGAAGGTAAATTCTGCATCGCAAACCTACTGGAGTTCCACGACAAGGTAACGAAAGTCAGACAGGAGAGAGAGGGATGGGCAGACTGCATCTTCTTGGACTGTAGGAAGGCTTTTGATAGTGTACCACACAAGAGACTGGTTGAAAAACTAGAGGAGCAGGCAGGAGGAGTAGAGAAAGTGCTGCAATGGATCAGGGAATACCTGACAGGATGGAAACATGTGCTGGTACACGACGAAGTGTCAGAGTGGGCACTTGTGCCGAGCGGGTTCCACAAGGGTCAGTCTCAGGTCCGGTGCTGTTTTTCTTATATATGTAAATGATATGAATAAAGGTGTCGCTTTTCGCAGATGATGTGAAACTAATAAGGAGAATACAAGGTGACGAGGATCAGGTAAGTCTACAATGAGATCTGGACAGGCTGCGATCTGATCCGACAAATGGCTCTTGGAGTTTAACCCCACCAAGTGTACAGTCATGAAGCTTGAGGAGAGACAAAGAAGACTGCAGACAGAATACAGCCTAGGAGGTCAAAGGCTGTAAAACTCACTTAAAAAAAAATGATCTTGGGGTGAGCATCATACCTAGCACATCTCCTGAGGGGCACATCAACCAAATACCCTCTGTAGCATATGGGCGCCTGGCAAACCTAATAATAGCTTTTCGACATCTAAGTAAGGAGTCATTCACGACACTCTACACTGTGTTCGTCAGGCTCATATTGAAGTATGCAGCACCAGTATGGAACCCACACCAGGTCAAACACATCAAGAAATTAGAGAAAGTGCAATGGTTTGCAACAAGACTAGTCCCAGAGCTAAGGGGTATGTCCTACAAGGAGAGATTAATGGAACTCCACCTGGCGACACTGAAAGACAGGAGGGATAGGGAAGACATGATAACATGTAAAATACTGAGAGGAATTAACAAGGTGGACAGGGCCAGAATGTTTCAGGATGGGACACAGGAACAAGGGGACAGAACGAGAAGTTGAAAACTCAGATGAGTCATGGGGATGTTAGGAAGTACTTCTTCAGCCTTAGAGTTGTCAGAAAGTGTAACAATCTGGAGAGTGAAGTAGTGAAGGCAGGAAGGCAGAATCAGGATATGTAGGAAAACACTAACATCTTAATTATGTTACCACAGGTAATGCTGGAGGGCAGCAAGGAGCCTCCCACTAAGCCCAAGGGAAGACCCAAGAAGAACTCAGTGCCTTCCTTCGCTGAGCTCCAGAGAATGAAGGAGGCGCAGGAGGAGGAAGAGAGGAAGAAGAGAGGAGGCGTCACGGAAGCACTGGATGAGGAAGACACGAAGAAGAAGATGGTCTTCCAGGTCACTGACACGAATCTTCCAGGTGATGAAGCGGAGGAGACACACTGGGCAGCAAAAGAAGAGGTTGAAGAAGACGAGGAAGAGGAAGAAGTGGAAGACGAAGAGGAAGATGAGGAGGAACAAGTTGATGTAGGTGTGGAGGGAAGGATATGTAAGGAGGTTCAAGAGGAATTACAAGAGGCGACAAGCGTGGGGCACAGGAAGGTAGATTTGATTAGGAGCAATGAGATAGTGCAGTGACGTGAGGCAGTGACGTGTAGCAGTGACGTGTGAGGCAGTGACGTGTAGCAGTGACGTGAGGCAGTGACGTGTAGCAGTGATAAATAACAATTATATGTAGGAATAATGTGTGGCAGTGATGTGTAGTAGGGATGTATAACAGTGATATAAATCATGTGTAGCAGTGATATGCAACAGTGATGTGAATCAATGATATGTGGCGGCGGCAGTGATGTGTAGCAGATTGATGTATAGTAGTTGTTTAGTAGTTAAATGTGACTATGATGATTCACATCATTACCATACATCATTTCCCTAGATCACTGCATACATCAGTGCCACACAATATCCACTACACATTATTGTCACACATCACTGCTACACATCACTGCTACACATCCTCCATGCGCGTCATTCAGCGCACGGAATGGGAATCTGCACATGGATGATGTGTAGCAGTGATGTGTAGCAGGGATGTGTAGCACAGATATGTAGCAGTGATGTGTGGCAGTGATGTATAGCAGTGATGTGTGGTAGTGATGTGTGGCATGTGATGTTCAGCAGTGATGTGTGGCAGTGACGTGTAGCAGTGACGTGTAGCAGTGATGTGTTGCGCAGTGATGAGTGTCACTGACATGTACCAGTGATGTGTGACAGTGATGGGAGGCAATGATGTACGTCAATGATGTGTAGAAGTGATGTATTGCAGTGCTATGCAGCAGTGATATGTCGCAGTGACATGTAATAGTGATGTGTACCAATGATATTTGGAAGTGTGTAGCAGTGATATTTGGCAGTGATGTGTAGCAGCAGTGCGATAATGATGTGTATAAGTAATTTATAGCAGTGATGTGACCGTGATATTTAGCAGTGATGTCGGCAGTGAGGTGTAGCAGTGAAATATAGTGACATTTAGCAGTGATGAGTAGCTCTGATGTGAGGCATTTATGTGTAGCAGTGATGTGTAACAGAGAGGTGAGGCAGTGATGTGCAGCAGTGATGTGTGGCACATCACTGCCACACCAGTGCCGTGGTGTGTGGCAGCGCATTTCTGCGTGGCAGGGCTGTGATGTGTGGCAGTGCAGTGATGTGTAGCAGTGATGTGCAGCAGTGATATTTTAGTTATATGGGACAGTGCAGTGATGTGTGGCAGTGATGTGTTACATATATTTGTGGCACTGATGTGTTGATCTTATGTATGGAAGTGATGTGTAACAATGATGTGTAGTAATTATGTGTGGCATTGATGTGTAGCAGCAGCTAATGTGTAAGAGTGATGTGTGGTAGTTATACCTAACTGAAAGTGAAGCTGTGATGTGAAACATTAATGTGTGGCAGTGATGTGTGGCAGAGATGTGTAGCAGTGATGTGTGAAGTGATGTGTAACAATCATGAGTGGCACTGATGTGTAGAAATGGTATGTTGCAGCGATGTGTAGCAGTGATGTGTGGCAATGATATGTAGCAGTGATGTGCACAGAGATGTGTTGTAGTGATATGTAGCGTTGTTTGACAATGACATGTAGTAATGTGAGGCATTGATGTGTTGCAGTGATGTGTAGCAGTGATGTGGATTAGTGATGTGGATTAGTGATGTGTAGCAGTGATGTGCACAAAGATGTGTTGTAGTCATATGTAGCGTTGTTTGACAATGACGTGTAGTAATGTGAGGCAGTGATGTGGATTAGTGATGTGTTGCAGTGATGCGTAGCAGTGATGTAAGAACATCAACAGAATAATGTTTCCCAGTCAGGTTATTTTATGTTTTTTTCACTGTATAAAATCATTTTGAGTCGAATTTATGTGACATTGAAACATATGTGGAATTTAAAGCATATGTTGAACAGCTGAATAATTAACTACGTACTTAATACTATATATTGTCAGCTGTGAATAATTACCTTAAATTCGTCTTTTAGAGAAATATATTGCTAAAGGTATCAGGTTGATCATCAATCATAATCATCATTATAAAAGGTATCATTACAAATATCATTCATCATCCTCACTTTTAAAGGCATCAATGTAAATACTTTTTATCATGTCTTGAAGGTATCAATACAACCATCAATTATCATCCTCATTCTTAAAGGCATCAATATAAATATTCATTTAACACTCTTAAGGGCATCAATACAACCATCAAGTTATCATCCACACCATCTCAACGTGAGCAAGTATCTTGTATGTATATAAGAAACGTGAGAAATCTCTGGGTGAGAAATGTGAAACAAATGTGAGAAAGAACAGCAGAATATTCATTTCTTTCTCACATACTCGTATACTTCTGGTTTCCGGCCAAATTTTTTTTACTTTGCACATATTTATGTAATGTACATTTGTTATAGATATGGTTTGATTCTCTTATTTAAAGAGTCAACTAATATCTATAACAAAATCAGTAACAAAAACAGATGCAGTAAACTCTTATTTATGAGAACATTCTGTTAATGTCCAGTAGATTTATGTCGTGACATTAATGCTGTAGAATATATCAGTGGTAAACAATACAAACAGGTTGATGAATTATATACATCATGATTACGGTGCTCAACACCTGCTACTAGGCTGAGGGACTAATTATCTCATCGTTAACACCTGCTACTAGGCTGAGGGACTAATTATCTCATCGTTAACACCTGCTACTAGGCTGAGGGACTAATTATATCATCGTTAACACCTGCTACTAGGCTGAGGGACTAATTATCTCATCGTTAACACCTGCTACTAGGCAGATGGGACTAATTATCTCATCGTTAAACCTGCTACTAGTCTGAGAACTAATTATCTCATCGTTAACACCTGCTACTAGGCTGAGGACTAATTATCTATCGTTAACACCTGCTACTAGGCTGAGGACTAATTATCTCATCGTTAACACCTGCTACTAGGCTGAGGGACTAATTATCTCATCGTTAACACCTGCTACTAGGCTGAGGGACTAATTATATCATCGTTAACACCTGCTACTAGGCTGAGGGACTAATTATCTCATCGTTAACACCTGCTACTAGGCTGAGGGACTAATTATATCATCGTTAACACCTGCTACTAGGCTGAGGGACTAATTATATCATCGTTAACACCTGCTACTAGGCTGAGGGACTAATTACCTCATGATGAAAATAAGATACATGTGCAACATCTGGGTATCTTTATAGTAGACGTTTCGCCATCCAGTGGCTTTATCAATACAAAATTCTAGAACATAATTTCAAGAGAGGTAATCAGTCCCTCGGCCTTGGAGTTGGTGTGTTCAGCACCGTTGATGTGAATCTCCACAACAACGGTGCTGTTCACACTAACTCCAAGGGCCGAGGGACTGATTACCTCATCTTTTGTATATAGTTCTACTCTCTTCAAATTATATCCTAGATTTTTGTATTGATAAAGGCCACTGGATGGCGAAACGTCTACTATGAAGATACCCAGATGTTACACATGTGTCTAAATTTCATATTGTCGGTATTGTATACCATAATTACCTCATCTTTAACACCTGCTACTAGGCTGATGGACTAATTACCTAATCTTTAACATCTGCTACTAGGCTAAGGAACTAATTACCTCATCTTTAATACCTGCTACTAGGCTGAGGGACTAATTATGTCATCTTTAACACTTGCTACTAGGCTGAGGGACTAATTACCCCATCTTTAATAACTGCTACTAGGCTGAGAGACTAATTACCTCATCTTTAACACCTGCTACTAGGATGAGGACTAATTACCTCATCTTTAACACCTGCTACTAGGCTGAGGGACTAATTACCTCATCCTTTACCTTCTGTACATAACTCTGCGAGACTGAGGGTCTGATTACCTCTTCTTCTTTGCCTCTGAATTGTATTGATAAGCCACTGGATGCTAAAACTTCAATAAAATAAAGATAAACATGTCACACATGTGTTTAATTCATGAATGGTGTACAATATTGATGAGCTGATAAAACACATGTGCAACACCTGGGTATCTTTACTGATGAACTAGATATATGCGCAATACTTCAGTATCTTTATAGTGAAAAAGTTTCCCAAACTACTGTTTTTTTCGGTTCAGTAAAGAAGTATTATCATGGAGACAGCGGAAGATGAAGCAATCAGTCTTTCAAATGATAGAAGGAGGTTCAATCCCATATCAGGCTTGATAGTAGGCTTGAAAGAAGTGGTTCACTCCATCAGCCATAATAAGGGTTTAGTCCCTTTACCTTGATAAGTGTTCACCACTTTATCTTGAGCTTAAAGAGATTGAATACCTCATCTTCCACTTCTTTTAGATAAAATTTGAAATACTTCAGAAAAAGCCTCAAACTGCTCTGAAACAACCCATAGATATAAAGACACCTTGTAGATGAATGGTTCAGAGAACTAACAAGTTGATAAATTAGACACATATGCAACACTTGGGTTTCTTTATTGAGGAAACGTTTCGCCACACAGTGGCTTCATCAGTCCCTACAAAGGAGAATGGTGAAGAACAGGAGGAGTTTGAGGTAGTCAGTCCATCAATCTTGAAAAGATTGATGGACTGACTACATCGACTCAAGGCCGAGGGACTGATTACCTCAAACTCCTCCTATTCTTCACCATTCTCCTTTGTATGAACTGATGAAGCCACTGTCTGGCAAAACGTTTCCTCAATAAAGATATCCAAGTGTTGCATATGTGTTTAATTTATCAAAGACACCTTGTTGTTACTTAGATTTGCATCTGTTTGGTAATGTGACGTGCTTCTGCAATATAATGACCTGCAATGTTTTTCTCAACACAGTGAAAAACTTGCTTATTTTGAGGGAGTTCTTAGCTGTTAGAGTATAATAGAGATGTAGAGTATCAATCGACTAATCATTCAATATTCATTATTTCTTAATATGTTGTGCAGTATGGACACACCACACATTATGACTAGTATATTATGAGTGGGTAATACCATACATTTTCAGACCATTTGTAAAGACTACATTAAAAATGCTGAAGTGAATCTAACTGTCCTCTATATGATTATACTCCTTGTTGGCACTTTTACAGCCGTCTTATTTTCATGAAAAACTGGGAAAAACATGAAAAATAACATCACTGTTTTACATTAGCAATTGAGGTTTCATATGTGAGACCAACGTACAGTATGTACTCACCTAGTTGTGGTTGCAGGGGTCGATTCATTGCTCCTGGCCCCGCCTCTTCACTGGCCGCTACTGGGTCTCTCTCCCTTCGCCGTGAGCCTTATCATACCTCTTCTTAAAGCTATGAATGGATCCTGCTTCCACTACATATCTTCCCAAGCTATTCAACTACGTACAGTATGAGACCAATGTACAGTATGTGAGACCAATGTACACTATGTGAGACCAATGTACACTATGTGAGACCAATGTACACTATGTGAGACCAATGTACACTATGTGAGACCAACCTAAAGTATGTAAAGCAGGACCAAGGTTGCCACCAGCACCATCTTTAAAGTATATTCAATTTATTGACTTTTCGGATGTTTCTTCAGCCATCATCAGGATCTAAGATGTATTACAATATACAATAGACTTAAATTAAAATGTCTTTGCATAAAACTAGCATATTTTAAAGAAGACAAAAAATATACTAAAAATTTCAGAACCAAAGGAAAGTTACACAAATAGAACAATATAGCAACAATGTAGGTTAAATTCTAGTAAGAAGTTAATTGTTATAAATATCAAATTATTGTAATCTGTAACATAGTTCAGAGTAACAATATAATTATACTCACATGGCTTAGATCTAAAGTTAATACATTTGAAATGAGACCACCTAAAACACATGATTTACGAACCTAATAAAAATATATGCAATTATATTACTTAGTATTTAAAGGGGTAGACTGGTAACCCAGTGGGAGGCCTTTAATAGCGGGTCATCATATAACTAAGACCCGCGTCAGGAGACACTTGTCCTGTTTCCTGACGAATCTCACTGAACCTAACCATATTAAATAATTAAGTGAATAAATATTCGGAGAGCAACGTTATATAAATTGCTAAATATTACAAGCCAAACTCAGTCTTTAATATTATACAATTATTCAAGATTTTTCAGAAAATTCCTAAAGCATTCATTAATGTTGCAATATCAGGTTCCCGACGCATTTCTTTAATGGTAAACCTTGGTAAATTATTAACTTTGAAGAGTTAATTGATTATCCTTTCTTATTAAGCTCTGGCTTCAAGTTCTGTATATAAAGGTTACCCTGTATGTACATTTTTTCAATGGAAAACCATGGCAGGTCATTAATAATGAAGAGCTTAATTGATTTTTCAAGTTCTGTATATGTAAAAACTTAAACAATCTAAGGTCAAGTGACTTAGAGCATTTATTCAGAATTTATGAGTATGTAAATCATATTATAAAATGCAGAAGACTCATTGAAGGATGAATTAAAGTACATAGCTTGTAATAAAGCAACTTTATGTTTAAAAACATGTTACTCAACATTTTTTTAAAGTATTTTAAAAGGAACAATAAAATTCTAAAAAGACTTACAACCATAACATTACCACTGTTTGTGTTGCAGTCCATTATGATGCATGAAAATACTTTAAATAGAAGAAAGAATATATCAAAATTAATTATTTTAAAATTTCTTAAAAAAATTAATTTTACATAAACCTTCCTTATTATATAACTTAAACATTAAAATTTTCAACATTTTCAGACTGGTTAATAATTCTATTCAAATTATTAGACATTTAGTATTTTACGAATTATCAGTTATTTTATTGCATGTGTCAATTTGTATCTTTAAATAATGCAATTTTTCACCAACCCATTCAATTAGCTTTTGTAAATGTTCATTTGTATCAGCCAAAAGAACAACATAATCTGCATTTGCAATTATATTAATTCTACGAAAGTGGAACCTACATCTCACGTCTATAGAAGCTATTTCTCTAATCACATCAGTTATGAGTTAGGTAAAGGAACGCAGGAGCAACTAATGCGACATTTTATTGTGGCAACGTTTCGCTCTCCAGGAGCTCTGTCAAGCCGTTACCGGGAGCGAAACGTTACCATAATAAAATGTTGCATTAACTGCACTTGTGTCCTTTTACCTAACATATTGTGGGATTCTTGGCTAACACTGAGGTCGAGTGCTGGCGTCGTCAGGTTCATTAGGTCGAGTGTTGGCGTCGTCAGGTTCATCAGGTCGAGCTCATCTTAAGTCTGGAACTGCCTTTTTTGGGGACCTGACGAGCTGTTGGAGTGTGAGCATGGTAATATTTAGTGAATGGATTCCGGGAAACCGGTTATTAATTTAGCCGGACTTGAGTCCTGGAAATGGGAAGTACAATGCCTGCACTTTAAAGGAGGGGTCTGGGATAGTGACAGCTGGGAGGGACTATTCTCAGCTGTCGTATCTGAGCTCCTCTGCAAAGAAAGTGATTATGTATGAGTGTGGTGAAAGTTGTTGAATGAAAATGAAAGTATTTTCTTTTTGGGGATTTTCTTTCTTTTTGGGTCACCCTGCCTCGGTGGGAGACGGCCGACTTGTTGAAAAAAAAATTGTGGGTAATTCTACCAACATTAATACAACAATTATGAGAACAAAATGTTTTATCAATACTAGTTTTGTCTGACCTGAATAAAAAGTAAAATAAAGGGGCAATGGATATATCGTATCATTATTTAGTTGTAGCTACAGTTAGAGTAAGAGGTAGATAGGACATAAGGGAAATGGCAACAACAAGTAAGAGAGAGGTGAAATTGTATAAACTAAAGGAGGAGAAAGTTAGGGTGAGATATAAGCAACTTTTGGCAGAAAGGTGGGAAAAGGCAAGTATGAATAGTGGGAGGGTTGAAGAGGGTTGGGATTGTTTTAAAAATGCTGTATTAGAATGTGGGGCAGAAGTTTGTGGCTATAGGAGGGTGGGTGCAGGAGGAAAGAGGAGTGAAAGGTAGCTTATGAGAGGTTTTTACAAAACAGAAGTGTTAATAGAAGAGAAGAGTATACGAAAAGTAAAAGAAAGGTGAAGAGAGTGGTGAGAGAGTGCAAAAGAAGAGCAGATGAAAGCGTGGGAGAGGCACTGTCAAGAAATTTTGCGGAAAATAAGAAAAAGTTTTGGAGTGAGATAAACAAGTTAAGAAAGCCTAGGGAATGAATAGATTTGTCAGTTAAAAACAGAGTAGGGGAGTTAGTAGATGGGGAGCTGAAGGTATTGGGTAAATGACGGGAATATTTTGAGGAACTTTTAAATGTCGATGAAGAAAGAGAGGCGGTAATTTCATGCACTGGTCAGGGAGGTATACCATCTTTTAGGAGTGAAGAAGAGCAGGATGTGAGTGTGGGGGAGGTGCGTGAGGCATTACGTAGAATGAAAGGGGGTAAAGCAGCAGGAACTGACGGGATCGTGACAGAAATGTTAAAAGCAGGGGGAGATATTGTGTTGGAGTGGTTGGTATTTTTGTTTAATAAATGTATGAAAGAGGGGAAGGTGCCTAAGGATTGGCAGAGAGCATGTATAGTTCCTTTATATAAAGGGAAGGGGGATAAAAGAGAGTGTAAAAATTATAGGGGAATAAGTTTACTGAGTATACCAGGTAAAGTGTATGGCAGGGTTATTATTGAAAGAATTAGAGGTAAGACAGAGAGTAGGATTGCAGATGAGCAAGGAGGCTTCAGAGTGGGTAGGGGATGTGTAGATCAAGTGTTTACATTGAAGCATATATGTGAACAGTATTTAGATAAAGGTAGGGAAGTTTTCATTGCATTTATGGATTTAGAAAAGGCATATGATAGAGTGGATAAGGGAGCAATGTGGCAGATGTTGCAAATGTATGGAATAGGTAAGTTACTGAAGGCTGTAAAGAGTTTTTATGAGGATAGAGGATCAGGTTAGGGTGTGTAGGAGAGAGGGAGATTACTTCCCGGTTAAAGTAGGTCTTAGACAGGGCTGTGTAATGTCACCATGGTTGTTTAATATATTTATAGATGGGGTTGTAAAAGAAGTAAATGCTAGGGTGTTGGGGAGAGAGGTGGGATTAAATTATGGGGAATTAAATGCAAAATGGGAGTTGACACAGTTACTCTTTGCTGCTGATACTGTGCTTATGGGAGATTCTAAAGAAAAGTTGCAAAGGTTAGTGGACGAGTTTGGGAGAGTGTGTAAATGTAGAAAGTTAAAAGTGAACATAGATAAGAGTAAGGTGATGAGGGTATCAAACGATTTAGATAAAGAAAAATTGGATATCACATTGGAGAGTTAGTATGGAAGAAGTGAATGTTTTCAGATATTGGAGTTGACTTGTCAGTGGATGGGTTTATGAAGGATGATGTTAACCATAGAATTGACGAAGGAAAAAGGCGAGTGGTGCGTTGAGGTATCTGTAGAGACAAAACACGTTATCTATGGAGGCAAAGAAGGGAATGTATGAAAGTTTAATGGTACCAACACTCTTATATGTGTGTGAAGCTTGGGTTGTAAATGCTGCAGCGAGGAGGAGGCTGGAGACAGTGGAGATGTCCTGTCTAAGGGCAATGTGTGGTGTAAATATCATGCAGAGAATTCGGAGTGTGGAAATTAGGAGGAGGTGTGGAGTTACTAAAAGTATTAGAGGCTGAAGAGGGGTTGTTGAGGGGGATTGGTCATTTAGAGAGAATGGATCAAAGTAGAATGACTTGGAGAGCATATAAATATGTAGGGGAAGAAAGGAGGGGTAGGGGTCGTCCTCAAAAAGGTTGGAGAGAGGGGGTAAAGGTTTTGTGGGCAAGGGGCTTGGACTTCCAGCAATCGTGTGTGAGCGTGTTAGATAGGAGTGAATGGAGTCGAATGGTTTTTGGGACCTGACGAGCTGTTGGAGTGTGAGCAGGGTAACATTTAGTGAAGGGATTCAGGGAAACCAGTTATTGATTTAGCCGGACCTGAGTCCTGGAAATGGGAAGTACAATGCCTGCACTTTAAAGGAGGGGTTTGGGATAGTGACAGTTGAGAGGGACTATTCTAAACTGTCGTATCTGAGCGCCTCTGCAAAGACAGTGATTATGTATGAGAGGTGAAAGTGTTGAATGATGATGAAAGTATTTTCTTTTTGGGAATTTTCTTTTTGGAGATTTTCTTTCTTTTTGGGTCACCCTGCTTCGGTGGGAGACGGCCGACTTGTTAAAAAAAAAATCTCCTTGATTTGTGTGTACTCGCCTAGTTATCGTTGCAGGGTCGAGTCACAGCTGTGTGATGTATAAATCAGTACATATTAAATTAGTTATACATTGAGAAATGTATGCACCTTAGTGCATAAAGCGAGACTATAATTCTCATTTTAGAGATTAAAATTTTCTTGATGTTAATGTATAGGTGAATCACGGCTTTATTGACTTGCGTAGTGAAGTGGATCTGAATCTAAAATTTATACCGAAAAAGGTAAAAACAAACTCGAAAAACCAAGTAATATTTAATACCATCAAATAAGAAGTGAAATACCAAATTCTATAATTATCATTATATTAGTAGTATTATC
The DNA here is from genome assembly GCA_009830355.1 of Cherax destructor. Classification (NCBI taxonomy): domain Eukaryota; kingdom Metazoa; phylum Arthropoda; class Malacostraca; order Decapoda; family Parastacidae; genus Cherax; species Cherax destructor. The sequence goes on along the minus strand of WNWK01011139.1, from coordinate 25,292 downwards.
ATTATGTTAGTATTACTCACCAGTATGGATCGTACAGTCTGGATCATGATCAGCATTCCACAATGGCAGATTTTCCCATCATGAACGTGGAATTATTACCATTTTTGCTACAAATTAACCTACAATTCGATCACCAAAATAATACATGTAAGACCTTTTTCTTGAGAAAATGCTTCTTACATTTATTATTTTGGTTTAAAAGTGTAACAGATTACATCTTTCACTATTTTAAATACCTTCCAATTAAACTACAAAGAACATTTACAATTTTGCATACATAAATAAGAAAAGAGAAGCACTGTACTACTGGTTCAAATTAGGTATAGTTGCTCCCCAAATTCAACCTTTCATATTCACTTAAATGTTCAACCTATTTTTAAATCTTCCAAACGTGTTTGCTTCCATCACTGTTTGGCAGATTATTCCAGTCATATACAACTCTATGTTTAAATCAGTACTTTCCTTTACCCTTTCTAAACCTGAATTTGTCCAGCTTGAATCCATTATTCAATTTTTTTTTATTTATTTATTTTGAGCACCCAGTTTACATCTCGTTTACTAAATATACAAATTTTTCTAAGTCTTTCAAGAGTGCAGGTTCCGAGTGAGGATTTTGGAAAGTATACATAACCTGCCTTGGAAACCTACAGTGAGCTGGAGTTTATACCTCCAATAAGTGCTAAATGTGAAATAGGTAAAATTGGTCCATTAGCAAGAGCACATTTAAAATTAAGTCCTTTCTAAAATTTTCTCTTATATGTTTAAAAATATGACTTTTTTCATTTAAGTTAATGTAAAAACTAATAATTTTGTACCAAAAGAATCTTAAAAACCTTACCTAACCTCATTATAACAAGCACAATTTAATTTAGTCTAATCCAGCTAAATATATTTTAGATAAGTTTACAAAAGTTTAATAATAAACAAACACCTAGCTCTGCTGGGTGCTTGATTCTTGTAGGATTGCTTGGTCCCGTGGGTTAGAGCGTCATGTGATTTTCGGTCACTATGAGGACCAAAACGACATGGGTTCAAATTCTCGGCTAGTTGCAGTGGAACCCCGGTTTACGTACAGCTCCCAACTCGAACAATTATGTAAATGTATTTATGTAGGTGCTTTTGTAAGTGTATTTTTGGTGGATCTAAAAGGACTAATCTAATTTACATTATTCCTTATGGGAACAAATTCATTTGGTAATGGCACTTGAACAGCATTCTGGAACGAATTAATGACGTAAACCAGGGGTCCACTGTATATATGTATACATACTTTATTAATAACAGAATACATTGACAGAAAATGCAAACATGAATACATTGGTACAATATATCAAAGATTATGACTCTTCTCCAGCTCCTCCGAAGCTGGACATGAGCCCAGTATGCAGCATGCATTTCCCCTCTGGATGGCCACACTGAGGCGCTGGGTCTCTGGTGGTGTCGATGAGTCTGGAACCCAGTTCTTTAAGGAAACGTTTGGCATTTTTTCCCAAGGTCTCTGATCCCACTAGGACAAATTGATACTGTTGGCTTATGTCCCTTACTTGCCGATCTTGTACTCCTCCCTGTGGTCAGCAGCTCCTTCCTGTCGCCCGACACTGTGATAGATGCAGGTGTCAGTCAGCGTCGACACACAGGTATAATCCCATGCTAAGAGTTTGCCATTCTTCGAAGGATAGATGGTGATCCCTTCGGGAGGTTTGCTGGGTTGTGGGTATTGTTGGTTGCTAGTGATCGGGGCTCTCTCTCGGCTGGGCATCCAGCTGAAGCAAGGGTTCTCTTTATGATGTAGTTGACTTCATTGTGTCTTGCATGCCAGCCCTTGGTTTTCTAACAGTTAAGACCATGTAGACTATATTGATCAGCTTGTGCATCACCGCTATATTTATTTATATATTTATATATATATATTATATATTATATATATATATTATATATATATATATATATATATATATATATATATATATATATATATATATATTATATATATATATATATATATATATATATATATATATATATATATATATATATATATATATATATATATATATATATATATATATATTTTATATATATAGTACTGCATACTGATTCTCAGGAGGTTCTGCAAAAGTTATTCAATAAATCTCTTGACTCTGTGGTATACCTGCTGCGAATTCCATACAGCACCTCATTTATGGCACGGTAAAACTCTTGAATCTTCTCTGGTTTCTTCGTGTACGTGACTTGACCACGTACAAAATAACCATCGATAGTATTTGTCTGCAGTAACTCGTCACGAAGGTGCCGTAGCAGGAGTCTATATCCTTCCCCTGAAATAAGTGAAATAAATATAGTAGATTGATAGATTTTTAATTAAGTCTTTTCTTAGTGTTTCAATATTTAGAAACCCAGTTGCCAGGAAATGATGACCAAACACCTGGATGGTTCACTATTTAATTTTATTTTTTGAAAACTGCTACAATCATAGTGATGGGGGGAAGAAGCCATAAGGACACTATCTCCAGTCAGATATAAACCAAGTTTTTCAATGGGCAACGGAAAACAAAAACTGGAGGAAATAATAACTAGAACGGAGTATACTACAAACTCTAACCACACAATAGAGGGATAAAGTAGTGTGAATGACTAGGGAGTGTTAATGTCAGAGAATCTCACCTTCAAGGATCAAAACAGTGTTACTCACATGTGAGGAAAATGATAGGATGGATAATGAGAACTTTCAAAACAAAGGATGCCATGCCAGTGATCATCCTTTTTGAATCCCTTGTTCTCTCTAGGATGGAATACTGCTGTACATTTACAGCTCAATTCAAGGCAGGTGAAATCATAAATCTAGAGAATATACAGAGAACATTCACTGCACATATAAATTCGGTTAAGCATCTTAATTACTGGGAATGCTTGGAGTCACTGGACCTGTTACAAAATGCGACATCTACTAAGTGAAGATATCTCCAGAGAATGCTAGAAGGTCAGCTTACCAGCCTCTCTCTAATATCCAGCCTGTAACAATTTGTCAAGAGTGTAGTCTAGTCAAGTTATCCAGTAAATTATGTGGCTTCTAAATACTGCTTTTTGGATTGCAACTGAATGAATATAAACCAACTAAATAAAGTTGAGATCTTTAATAACAAAGTTGTCTAGGTGGTAATATTTACAGTTAATGTAGTCTGAATAATTAAGCAGAAAAGCTTCCACACAACTCTTGAAGTATAATTTAGTATACTTATATATCACAGTTATTCTGTACATACATTTGATGAGATACTGTGCTACTCTTAATAAGTACCGTCTGGTATGTTGATATGACGAGATATACTCATAAGTACAAGAGTAATGGTGTGTAAGTGTGTTTGTGTAAGTGCCTGGTATGTGCTCAGATTGACTCCACTGAAACTTAAAATGTGACTGACAACAAATCCCTAAATAAGCTAACTTCTGGACCATCGAAGCAATCAAACAGCTTGCTCGAACAGTATGACGACCCATTCGCCAAACAGCAATAATGCTCGAAGCAGCAGAAAACAGGCAAGGAATTAAGGAGATCAAAAATTACCCTAACTTTGGACCTTCAATAGATCGTACACTGAAAAATGAAACTGAGTTCAGCAACTCCAATTTCCCAACTACGACAGTGCATAGATGCCTAAACAAATGTAGGTCGAGAGTTGAACTCGGGAGCAGAGATATACAGAGTGTCTCCACGACACAACCTCTGAAAATGTCAAATATCACTAAGTCTAAATAATACTCTGTGAACTGTGTTACACAGATATGTGAGATGTATGTCCCGGCTCACCATTGGAGACATACTCTACCAAGAACAGAATTTAAATCACATGAACTGAGGAGAATAGCATTCTCCTATACAGAACAAGAGACAAGATGTTTCCTCAACGAGGAGCAACGAGAGAGGAAAAAGCAGAGCCTACAGATACAACATCAGGTTACTGGTACCATCTAGCGCCTGGCACGAACTGCTTAAATAGCAGGCAGGTAGGTTACAAGTACTGGCAGCCAATCAAAACTCTCCAAGAGCGAGCACAATGAGGTGTAGTTGTTACATTCTACCTACATACATAGCTGATAATATAAGTCAAATAATATAAAGCATGAAATTTTCATTGCAGCCATTGATAAAAACATCAGCAATATAACTTTATTTGAAAAGAATACATATATACAAAATATTTATTGCATCCTTTTCATAGGGAGGAACAACCTAAACTCCTTGATGTGCAGACGAGATAGAAACATCGTAATCTTCACCTGAAAGATCTTAAGAGGGACTACTCCCAAATCTGTACACAGAAATCATTCCCTACAGGAGCAAAAGACTAGGCAGATGGTGCAACATACCCCCAATAAAAAGGACACCATGAGTATACTACGGGGCCCAAGACTATTCAGCATCCTCCTACCACACATAAGGGAAATTACCTGGCTGCCTTCAAGAGGGAGCTGGACAGATACCTAAAGTTAGTACCATATCATACATTGTACTACGTGCGGCAAGCAGAAACAGCTTGGTTGATCAGGACTATACCTACTGGGAGGCCTGGTCCGTGGGGGCGTTGACCCCAGAACACCCTCCAGCTAGACTCCAGATAGGTTCAACTCCTTAGATCAAGAGCCTCATGCAGGAATCAAATGACCTCTGTGAAAAGGTGTTCTTCAAAAGCAGTGAAAATCGACTATAACTGAATTTTTTTAATGTATTCTGATATTAATGTTATAAATTTTATATTTTCTTAGTTTTTGAGCTTACTGTTTTGAAATGAAATTTTTTATGCATTTCGGGATATTTATGCTAACTAGTGTGACCGTTGCAGTGCTATATTAAAAACTGATTTTAAGGGCTTTTAGCATAGGCATTAGTTTTGTGAAATGTCTTCACTGATGCACATGTAATCTGCCTTTTCCTGAAATATGATTTTTCCTCTAGGTGAAGGTATACAGTTTCCACCATATTAATAACAGATTGGCTGTCATCTGTTTTCACCCGTGGCCTGGTGGCTAAAGCTCTCACTTCACACAGCGAGGGTCTGGTTCAATTCCCGGCGAGATTAGAAACATTGGGCGTGATTCCTTACACCGGTTGTCTATGTTCCCCACCAGTAAAGTGGATATCCGGGTGTTAGTCGACTGGTGTGGGGTCGCATCCAGGGACAAAAACTGACCTAATTTGCCTGAAATGCTCAGCATAACAAGCGGCTTTCTATATACAGTCATCCCTTGGTTTTCAATTTTAATCCGTTCCAGATGGATCAGCTAAAACCAAAATCGGTGAAAACCAAAACTATTTTCCCCATAAGAAATAATGGAAATTCAATTAATCCCTTCCAGAAACCCAGAAGTTTGTAAAAAAAAAAATTGGGGCCTTAAAGATAGATTTACATGCACAAATGAATGAACTTTATGTGGCACTTACCTTTATTGAAGACTGATGTTGCTGGATGGAAGAGAGGGAGGAGGGGAGAGAGAGAGAGAGACCCTATTTTTTGGAAGGGGAAAAGGGGAATCCCCTTCCATAAGGAATTTAGGTACCAAGTCCTTATCCGGGGTCACTTCCCTGCATGCCTGCTACACTCCCTCCCTGCCTGCTACACTCCCTGCATACCTGCTACACTCCCTGCATACATGCTACACTCCCTGCATACATGCTACACTCCCTGCATACATGCTACACTCCTGCATACCTGCTACACTCCTGCATACATGCTACACTCCCTGCATACATGCTACACTCCCTGCATACATGCTACACTCCTGCATATCTGCTACACTCCTGCATATCTGCTACACTCCCTGCATGCATGCTACACTCCCTGCATGTGTGCTACACTCCCTGCATGCATGCTACACTCCCTGCATGCATGCTACACTCCCTGCATGTGTGCTACACTCCCTGCATGCCTGCTACACTCTTAAATTCCATCATATTTCTCACTTTCTTTACCAAAGGACTGGCACTAGGAGCTTTCTTTGGGCCCATGGTAGCTTATTTAGTAGTCACACACAATAATCAAGGGCCAAAAACAATGAATTGTTAATAAATGTTTTGTATGAACTCCTGGGATTATGTTCACTCAAGCATAAACAATGCTACACTGCGTGACAATGTGCGTGGGTGGCGGTCTAGCGGGCTTTGTATGTGTGGGGTACTGGTGGACAGGTTCCGTACCATCAGTGAAAACTGAGACAATCGGTGAAAACTGAGACAATTTTTCCATGAAAAAAGTGATTGAAAAACAAAATCGGTGAAAACTGAAACAATTGAAAACCAAGGGATGACTGTAGTAGTATGTCATTGATGTCAGCTATGGTCTATATACCTTGTACATGTACTTGTAGAAATAAAGATATTATTATACTGTATTATTATTATTATCAGATAAACACAAGCCCAACAGTTTCCATCATGGTCCCAATTATTATGTCCCATCCATATACTTCAGATTGAAAAAGGAGTCCTTTGCTCATCTCATCTTTCTGATCTTCCTGTCACTTATTTCTCCCAGTCATTGTGTAAAGTTACTCCAAGCCACTGCCCGTGGGTCCTTCTTTCCAACTTTTCTCTTCCTTTTAACCCAAATTCACAATGTTTTTCCTAATTTCACAGTACATGAAAAGTCTTGAGTACAAATTATGGCTAAATGAAGTTTTAGTGTACAAAGATATTTAAACATACATTTTGTTTGATGTTGCAACTCATCAGAGAACTTGACTGCAAGGCGTTTGATATAGAAGGACTTCAGAGAAAACTTTTCAGGCCATTCACAAGCTAATCCAACCAGCTTCACCATTCGAACCATGTCTCTGATATTAACTGAAATACGAAAAAGTGCCTAAAATAAGATTATTTGTTCAGTCGAAATAATAATAAATTAAAACTGCTTTCCTTAGTTACCTCTGTACACACTGGAATGACTACAATTTGGTAACCTTCTACATTTTTAATGGTTAAAGTGAAACAAAGAAACTTGAACCTGGAGCCGAATATGCAACAGAAATCTTTAAGTTGTAAAGGTTAAAGAGAAAAGGCAATATACTTCACTGTGAGATTAAATATAGGAAAAATGAACATCTTAAGAATAAATTAAATAGTTCAGGAAAAGGCTCATGGAATAATAAATGTAAACTATAAATTAATGTTAGCGATGATTTAAAATTAAGTAGAAGTATAGTATAGTCATGACTGGATTGAACTGTGTTGTAACAACACAGGAAATATCCAAAGACAAATACTGCAGAAAATAATGATTACACAAATACGTAATAATAATAAATATGATTCATAAATATTAGACATTAGTAATAGTTAACGAAAAATTGCATAAAGTAGTGGAGAATACATAAGTACGTATGTATAAAATTTACATCATCATAAGGATTACACTACTTTACGTTGTCAAAGATGGTTATAATCATAACTATAATTTTTAAAGAGGTGGACCGGTAAGCCAGCGGAAGGCTTCGGTCAGATGACCAAAAGCTCCAGCTGCAGGTTATTCTATGACTAAGACCAGCTTCAGGAATCACATATTTGTTCACAGAGTAGAAGGAGCACTGGTGTCATAACTCATGATAGCATGAATATGAAGCTCAATCAGAGTGCAGGCAATGTAATTCCCACCACTAGGACTCTTAGTCTGGCTACCAAATATTCCTGAATAGCTTCAGAAACATCGGTTAGTGGCATCCAATACACTCACAGGAGCCTACTAAATACTCAGGCCCCGAACACTAGCGTTAATTTTGAAGAAAATGTTTAACTTGTCACTAATTGATTAAGAATTAGAAGGAACGAATGCTCGTGGCTTTATTAGTTTATGCAAGTATCGTCCCTCTTCTTGCGACAACGTTTCACTATGAATATGATAATGTTATACAATAGCGACAAGTAAATGCTCTGCATAACGAGCGGCTTTCTATATAGTAGTATGTATGTCATTGATGTCAGTTAGGCCTGTGTACCTTGTATATGTACTTGTAGAAATAAAGATATTATTACAAGGGAAAAAATGGATATATACAATGACCATCTAATTCATTTACAGATATGGTTACCAATAACTTACCATTTGACCTCACGAACTCTTTCTCCAGCATGGAAAAGGAAATATTGCAGAGAAGGTTTTGGTTTGTATGCCTTCCAGATACTGCTGGAGAGATGAAATAAATGGGTGAACTATTCCTTTGCAGCCTGCCAATATACAATTGCAGTGCGTGTGGGAGGTCCCTCAGTCTTACCAGGTCGGCGCCCTCCCATTCTCGAACTGGAATTGTAACAGTTGTAAATTACTTGTAAATATATTATCCCTGAAAGCTGAATCAAAAGTGTTATTAAAAAATCCATTTAATAAATAAATAAATTATTTTGTTATACGTATTTCAGAAAAAGAATTGAACTTGAATGAGTCATACATCGCCTGGGAAATGGAAGGAAATCAGGTTCCATCTATTATTAGATTTTTTTTAAATTGGAGAATATTAAAACATAATAAATTCATGCTAATCCACCAGGAAAAAATGCAAGTTTCTCCTCACAAACAAATCACACGTTCCACTACCTGCAATTTGTGGTACCAAGTCAACACTGATGCTGCGACCTGCTGTTGTTGTAATGTCCAATGTAAGAGCAGCAAGACCTTCCGTATAGGTCACATTTTGCACTTGCTTAACCATTCTGTTGGACCTCACTATGTCCACACATCTACTTAATCTGCAAGTAAGGCATAAGGAAGATACCATTGTCGAAGTGGAAGTTGCAGACAGGACAAGTCATTTATGTATTCAGAAACGGAACTACATGTATAAAGAAATTAATTAATTTCCATTACATTATTTACGATCCAGGTTTCTTTTTGTAATATTTAGAAATAGAAATATGAAATATAAAAAAGTATACAATGCATATGTCTTGTATGTATGTATGTGATAGATAGATAGATAGATAGATAGATAGATAGATAGATAGATAGATAGATATATATATATATATATATATATATATATATATATATATATATATATATATATATATATATATATATATATATATATATATTCATGTCTAGTAGATAAAACTTGTCAATTAGGAAGAACTCATCTAAAATTAAGTCCTTTCTAAAATTTTCTCTTATACGTTTGAAGATATATATTTTTCATTAATGTTATGTCAAAATTAATAATTTTGCACCAAAAGAATCTTAGAAAACTTACCTAACCTTATTATAACAAGCGAAAACACATGATGCTCTAACCCACAGGACCACGCAATCCTACAAGAATGACGCACCCAGCCAAGTTAAGTGTTTTACAGTCATCCAAGGACATACGGTGATGTGAATGCCTCTGAGCTAATTTCATTCTAGTCCCTCTTTGGTGTACTAGCCCAATGAGTAGTATTTTTATATTATTGTAGCCACAAATGAGTGTTATTGATCAATAACACTGCGACTAGCCAAGGATTCGAACCCATGCTGCTTTTGCCCTCCTAATGGTGAGTGAAAACACTTGACGCTCTAACCCACACTTTCGCTCACCATATGGTGGGCCAAAGCAGCATGGGATCGAATGCTCGGCTAGTCACATTGTTGTTATTGATCAATACCACTCGTTCGTGGTTACAATAAAATAAAAATACTGCTCGTTGTTTAGTTAAAATCTCTCACATTTTGTCAGTTCTAATGCTATATTTATGTTGTTTTAATCTTAGTTCAAAACTTTTACTAGTTTGACCATAATAAACTTTATCGCATATTTTACAAGGAATCTTATAGACACATCCATCAGCATTTTTGGGGGAAATTTTTATCAATTTTTTTTATTGTATCAAAGATTTTTAAATATAACTCTAATATTAAAAGTCTTAAGAAGGGAAGACATATCAACCAAGTTTTCATGGTAAGGGAGAACCAACATATTTTTAGTTGAATAGGGTTGGTTGTCCTTTTTTGAATTGTAAAAAGTATTTCTAGCTATTTTAAAGGATTTATCAATTACGTTTCTTGGGTATTTTTGATCATTAGCTATTTCAAAAATTTTGGAGATTTCTTCATCTATGAACTCTGGACTACAAATACATAATGCTCTCAAAAACATTGATGAGAAAACCAACAGTTTAACTCTATCTTGATGTGAAGAATAATAGTGAACATAGGAACAGTTGTTTGTAGGTTTTCTGTAAATTTTAAATTTAAAATCATTGTTACCCTTAATAATTAAAACATCTAGGAAAGGCAGTGAGTTATTTACTTCGAATTCAACAGTAAAATTTATAGAATGAGCTAAGCTATTTAATTTAACAAGGAAATGGTTTATATCTACATTCTTAGCCAAAAGGCACAAAATATCATCAACATATCTATACCACTTAGCTCTATTAGGAAGGATTGTGTTAAGCAATCTTGTTTCAAAAAATTCCATGAAAGAGGATTTCCCATTGCCATACCAAACTTCTGGGTGCAAAACTCATCATTAAATGCAAATTTTGCATTAACAATACAAAGTTTAATAAGTTTAATGATAGTAGGAACTGGCAATGGTAAATAGTAATTAACAAGTTCTTCAGATAAGAAACTTAATAAATCATCAACGAACTTTTGTAAACAAGGAAGTAACATCAAAACTAATCATGTTGAAATCATTTAAATCAGTCAAGGTGCCTAATTTATCCACTAAATCTATGTTAGAAATTTTTCCAACAATTGGGCTCAAAATATCAACAAGTCATTTAGATAATTTATAAGAAACTGAACCTATGGAGCTAATAATTGGTCTGACTGGATTACCTGGTTTGTGCATTTTTATTAATCCATACATATAGGTAAAGATAGATTAGTGGAAGTAAATTTTTTAATTAATTCATCTTTGTCTTTCAGTAGATGTTTTATTGTTATATTGAAAGTTTTTAAGGGTTTTTTTCTAATTTTAGAATAGGCTTCAGTATCATGTAGATTATTCATTTTATCTTGGTAGTCAGGTTCTTTCAAAATTACTATTGCATTTATTTTATCTGCTTTAGTAAGGTGTCATTTTTTATTATTAATAAGTGTATCATAAGACCTAAAGAATCTCTGAGGACAATTGGGAATATTTTGTTTTAACATAGAGCGATATACCATCCCCTTACTAATATGAATTTCATCAGTGGATAAATCAGAGGATTTTTCTAAGTTACAAAAGGCTTTTGCAATTTCAACATTATTAAGTTTTTTTGAAGTTGCAAAACTTAGACCGAAACCAAGAGCAGCAGTTCTATTTTAATCTAATATTTCATCTGATAAGTTAATTACAAAATTGTTATTAGCAGCTTTGTCCAATCACTATTTTCAATTAAAATGTCTAATTTTCTTTGTAGTTTGTTTTTTGAGTTCATTACAAATTCTTCTGAGATTATTATATCAATGATTCAACATACTATGTTTCCATTCTGATGGAATGGCTTGATTAAAGGAGTATTTTTTGTTTCTCAATATGTATTTTGAATGCTTCCTTCTCCTGTATTATAGTAATTTCAATATGTTTCTGAAGAATAATTCTCATAAAATCATCAAAAGGACAATCTCTCATGTCAAGGAGTCTATTTAGTAAAAGAGATTTAGGCAAAACTTGTTAATTCAAACAGTTTTTTTAAAAATTAAGTCGAATTTTAAGCTTGTGTGATTTGATCAGTGCAGAAGACAACTGGGAAACAAAAGAAATACGTATGATTAGGAAAGCTTACTGAGAACATTCTGAAGAGTCGTGTGGTATCTATTAATGCAATAAGATCACAGTAAACAAATGATATCACAATATGCAAAACAACCACTGCTAAAAAATAGCGAAATTGCAAGCGCTTTTGTGACTTCTCACATTATCAAGGAACTATAAAAAACAAAACATCAACAGGAAAGCATATAAAGTGGCAAGACTACACCTAACAATCACGTCACCACAACAAGACTACACCTCCCAATCACGTCACAACAGCAAGACTATACCTCACAGTCGCATGACAATACCCGACTCGTGAAACACACCTGATTCTCCAATCAAGCATTAAGATTTTTTATTTGTCAAATATATCATTAAATTCTTCCCAAATTTTATTAATTATAAATAAATCCAATTTATATAAACCAAAAGAAATATTCATATTTTCAAAACTACTTTTTTGAAAATATGAATATTCACTGGTCGCTACTAGGTATCTCTCCCTGCTTCATTGGTTTTATCATACCTCTTCTTGAAGCTATGTATGGATCCTGTCTCCACCATCTCCCTTTCCAGACTATTCCACTTCCTGACAACTCTGTGATTGAAGAAATACTTCCTAACATCCCTGTGAATCATCTGAGTCTTCAACTTCCAATTGTGACCCCTTGTTGTGTTCCCATCTCTGGAACATTGTATCCTTGTCCACCCTGTCGATAAGTATTTTATATGTTACTATCATATCCTCCCTATCTCTCATGTCCTCCAGTGTCGTCAGGTCGATTTCCCTTAACCTCTCATCGTAGGACATGCCCCTGTGTGTGTGTGTGTGTGTGCTCACCTAATTGTGGTTGCAGAGTCGAGACTCAGCTCCTGGCCCCGACTTCACTGTCCGCTACTGGGTCTCTTCTCTTCCTGCTCCATGAGCTTTATCATACCTCATCTTAAAGCTATGTATGGTTCCTGACTCCACTACATCATTTGCTAGACTTCCACTTCCTGACTACTCTATGGCTGAAGAAATGCTTCCTAACATCCTCAGCTTCCAATTGTGCCCCCTTGTTTCTGTGGTTCCTCTCTGGAACATCCTGTCACTATCTACCTTGTCGATTCCCCGCAGTATTTTGTATGCCGTTATCATGTCTCCTCTAACCCTTCTGTCCTCCAGTGTTGTTAGTCCTATTTCCCTCAACCTTTCTTCGTAGGACAGTCCCTTAAGCTGTGGAACTAACCTTGTCGCAAACCTTTGCACTTTCTCTTATTTCTTGACATGCTTGACCAGGTGTGGGTTCCAGACTGGGGCTGCATACTCTAGTATGGGCCTGACGTACACGGTGTACAGTGTCTTGAACGATTCCTTGGTTAAGGTAACAGAACGCTAATCTTAGGTTTGCTGCTAGTCAACGTATGGTCGTGCGTTGGTGTTATACTCACCCCAAGGTCTTTCTCCTTTAACGAGGTTTGTAGCGTTTGTCCACCTAGCCTGAACTCTGTCAGCGGTCTTCTTTGCCCTTCCCCGATCTTCATGACTTTGCATTTGGTGGGATTAAATTCGAGAAGCCAGTTGTTAGACCAGATGTCAGCTTGTCCAGGTCTCTTTGAAGTCCTGCTTGTCTTGTGTTGTTGTGTGTTTTTTGTGTGTGTGTTGGTTGTGTGTGGGTTTTTGTTTTTTGTGTCTGTGTGTGTGTTGTGTGTCCTGTTTGCTTGTGTGTGTGTGTGTGTGTGTGTGTGTGTGTGTGTGTGTGTGTGTGTGTGTGTGTGTGTGTGTGTGTGTGTGTGTGTGTGTGTGTGTGTGTGTGGGTGTTTAGTATTTTACTACAGATGTACAATACATACTCTTTGAAAGCTTGCTTTTGAAGCTGAACAGCATCCAGGTAGCCATGATGTAGCCTCTTCCATTTTAACCGGAAGTACCCACTGCTATCACGCTCCACCTTCGAGAGAATTACAACAAACTGTTGACTGAAATACATTAATGAAGTAAAAAACAAAGCCTATAGTTGTACGAAATATGGAGGACAGATGGATATTGACACTGATAATATGCCTGTAAGGGATATACGTATAGTGGATATATGAACACATGTTTGTAGCCTTTCTTTATACTGTAGACTTAAACATTCTATCAACCCTGTGGATCAGAATATCTAAGAATGGAAGTTTAAAGTCCACTTCTTTCTTAACGGTGAATTTAATAGAGGGGACAAAAGAGTTCAGTCAGTTTGAGAGGATATATTACTCTCGAAGGTATATAGAATTTTTTGAGACTAAGCTGTTGAAAGATATCATACCCTGTGAAGCTAAGTGGTTTAAATATGTGGATGACATCTTGTGTCCTTATCCGAATTATTTAGAAATTAACATATTTTCACCGAGACTTAACTCTCTTGTCTCCTCTATTAAAGTCACCATAGAGAAAGAAGTGGAATTTAAACTTCCATTTTTAGATGTTCTGAGCCATTGGGTTGATAGAATGTTTAAGTTTACAGGAAGGCCATGAACGTATGTTCATATATTCACTATTACTCCAATCATTAAACTAGAATAAAAAAGTGCTTTTCTTACTAGGTTTTTGAGAGCTTACAGTGTGTGTAGACCTTAGTTTTTGGAAGAAGAAATTATGAAAATCTTTGATATCGCTAAAAAAACTTTGTTATCTTAAGGAGATATATTTCCCTGAAGTCCGACTGATAATTTTGATAACCGTTATGTTACCAATGATAATTTGGTTGTTAACCACTCTAATAACTTTGCTTGTGGACTGAAACTGTCGCAGTTATGTGTGCCGTGAAGGTTCTCTGCACATTTTCTAAGTCAGCAATTTCACCCGCCTTGAAAGGTGCAGTTAGTGTGCAGCAATATTCCAGCCTAGATAGAACAAGCGACCTGAAAAGTGTCAACATGGGTTTGGCATCCCTGATTTTGAAGGTTCTCATTATCCATCCTGTCATTTTTCTAGCAGATGTGATTGCTAGTGTTATGGTCCTTGAAGGTGAGATCCTCTGACATGATCACTCCCAGGTCTTTGTGTGATTGGAATTTGTTTTATACTCCGATGAGATTTTAATATCCTCACATTTTCCATATCGGAGTACGTAATTGAAATTTCTCATCACTGAACTTCATATTGTTTTCTGCAGCCCATTTAAAGATTTGGTTGATGTCTGCTTGGAGTCTTGCAGTGTCTTCAATGGTGGACACTGTCATGCAGATTCGGGTGTCATCTGCAAAGGAAGACACGGCACTGTGGCTTATATCCCTGTCTATGTCCGATATGTCCGATACGTCGGACATATCTATGTCCGATATGTTGTTGTAATCGTTCACTGACAACTCACAACTCGACACTGTTTATCGTATTTTTTTCAAGCTGGAGACTTTACGTATTTCCTCAAGATTGTGCACCTATTCGTATTTCAATAAATTCTTTTATATCAATGTAATCACTAGATTTAGGTCAGGAACACTAGCAGGTTTATAAGATTATCAATACAGTTGACCTGCGTGGTAGAGACCCAGCGACTGCTGGCAACTGATTTCAAACACGAAACTCTTTAGGCCTAACACTTCAGCCTTAGTTTTTACATATACAATACATGTACAAGTACATGTATACAGTGCATGTACAATGCATGTACAATTACATGTATACAATGCATGTACAAGTACATGTATACAGTGCATGTACATGTACAATGCATGTACACATACACGTATAATGCATGTACAAGCATTCGTAATTCAAAGTGTTACAAAACAGGAGAGTGGATGAGGAAACAAAAAATTCGGAGATGATTGAATATAGTGTTTATGTTTAGGCAGAAAATGGTGCAGAATACAGAGGAAAAAACCCAGCATGTTTTAAGAAATAAGAAAACATTTTATTTTTGTCATGAGGAACCACTAAACCGGTAGATGTTTTAACATCCTATGGAGAGTTAGCATGGACACTGGGATCGTCCCGCAGCTACTAAAAACAACAGACATAGCCCCGCTCCACAAAGGGGGCAGTAAAGCAATAGCAAAGAACTACAGACCAATTGCGCTAACGTCCCATATCATAAAAATCTTTGAAAGGGTTCTAAGAAGCAAGATCGCCACCCATCTTGATACCCATCAATTGCACAACCCAGGACAGCATGGGTTTAGAGCAGGCCGCTCCTGTCTGTCCCAACTACTGGACCACTACGACATGGTCCTGGATGCTCTAGAAGATAAACAGAATGCAGATGTTATATACACAGATTTTGCAAAAGCCTTTGACAAGTGTGACCATGGTGTAATAGCACACAAAATGCGTGATAAAGGAATAACAGGAAAAGTTGGTAGATGGATCTATAATTTCTAACATGTAGAACACAAAGAGTAGTAGTCCTCATATCAGACATTGACAGGGATATAAGCCACAGTGCTGTGTCTTCCTTGCAGATGACACCGAATCTGTATGACAGTGTCCACCGTTGAAGACACTGCAAGACTCCAAGCAGACATAAACCAAATCTTTAAATGGGCTGCAGAAAACAATATGAAGTTCAATGATGAGAAATTTCAATTACTCAGATACGGAAACGTGAAGAAATTAAAATCTCATCGGAGTACAAAACTAATTCCAACCACACAATAGAGCGAAAAACTAATGTCAAAGACCTGGGAGTGATCATGTCAGAGGATCTCACCTTCAAGGACCATAACAATGTAGCAATTGCATCTGCTCGAAAAATGACAGGATGGATAATGAGAACCTTCAAAACCAGGGATGCCAAGCCCATGTTGACACTTTACAGATCGCTTGTTCTATCTAGGCTGGAATATTTCTGCACACTAACTGCACCTTTCAAGGCGGGTGAAATTGCTGACCTTGAAAATGTGCAGAGAACCTTCACCCAGAGAACCTTCACCGCACGCATAAGTGCGATAAACCACCTCAACTACTGGGAACGCTTGAAGTTCCTAAACCTGTACTCTCTAGAACGCAGGCGGGAGAGATACATTATTATATACACATGGAAAATTCTCGAGGGCTTAGTACCAAACTTGCACACAAAAATCACTCCCTACGAAAGCAAAAGACTCGGAAGGCGATGTAACATCCCCCCAATGAAGAGCAGGGGTGCCACTAGCACGTTGAGGGACAACACAATAAGTGTCAGGGGCCCAAGATTGTTCAACTGCCTCCCAGCATACATCAGGGGGATTACCAAGAAGCCCCTGGCTGTCTTCAAGCAGGCACTGGACAGGCACCTCAAGTCGGTACCTGATCAGCCGGGCTGTGGTTCGTACGTTGGACTGCGTGCGGCCAGCAGTAACAGCCTGGTTGATCAGGCTCTGGTCCAACAGGAGGCCTGGTCACAGACCGGGCCGCGGGGGCGTTGACCCCTGGAATTCTCTCCAGGTAGACTCCAGGTAAAGTGCTTCACCTCATGTAATATAATTACAGTGGTACCTCGAGTTACGATATTTTTTCGTTCGAGAATGCTGTTCAAGTGCCATTACCAAACGAATTTATCCCCATAAGGAATAATATAAAATAGACTAGTCCTTTTACACCCCCAAAAATATACCTACAAAAGCATTAAAAAAATAAACTTACATAAAAGGGCGATTTTGGGGACCATCGTAACTCGAGGTACCACTGTATTTGTTCTGTTCAAAGCTGAAAGTGATGTATATATTGAAAACTTGTACAACTTTCTGTTTGCAGAATAAAGTGAAATTCATTAACATAATGGTTTTTTTCTGCCTTATATCCGTGTATTAATTTATAATTCAATTTCAGTATGACTTATATTTGGGATATACTTTTTAACAATGTGGAAATATTGTATAGTATATATTCATTAGCATTTTCATTATTGCATTTTGAAGAATTGGCGAGGGTATTCAGAGGGTTATTTGAATTGTGATATATGCACTCTTCTGAATGATGGTAAATACGTTTTTTTCTTTGGGAAAGTGGAAAATATATGGATTTTTTTATTCTCATCTAAAAATTCTAAAGAAAATGAAATTCACAAAATAACAAGGTGATGAACGCTTATATTTTCTTTGGAGGTAAATGATTGCGGTGACCGAGAAGCAGAATTTGGCTCGGCTGTTAATGCACAAAATATAATACTTTTCAAAATACAAAACTCCTTACCTCAAAGTTTTTACCCACATAGGGATCAGACAGCACAATGATGATGTCAAAGTCTGTCTTAACTTTAACAGATAGAACTTCATAGGCACTTCCTCCATGCATAACATCGGCATTATAAGATTCGAGAAGAATATTACCCCCGACACCTAATGCTTGCTTGTTGAATTGTTGCTGGACCTTTGAGACAAACTCATCAACCACCTAGAAAATAAATAATAATTAATTCACATTAACTCCAGAAGCCAACAACAGTGTTGTTAAAAATTATTTGTTTAATTTAAGGTTAATATTTCAATTAAATATTTGTAACAAAAAAGTCATGTGATATTTTCATATTTTTCTGTGAGAGGTGATTAGATGTAGGTGCAAGTAGGTATTTGAATTGTGTGATTATGGTATTCAGACTGTGAAGTTATTATGGGAATAAGATTTTGGTGGTGAGAGCATGATTATGGTAGCAGTAGGTCGCAACTGTTGTTGAAGTTTGTGGGTGTTGAGGTTATGGTAGTAGGTATGGTGATGGGGTATAAGTAGGTATTGGGAGTGATGGTAGTGGTAGGAATAGGAGGGAATGTGTGAGTTTGGTACTGGCTATGGAAGTGTCATAAGTGTGTAATTGTGGTGAGGGGAGTGTGTAGTTGCAGTTATGGTTAGTGATGATGATACTGGTAATTATGTATCACTAAAGGGATATCTTTAAGAGGTTTCAAGAAATTTTTCTCTAATTTTAATATATCATGCTTGTCAACATCTCTTTTGATCAGATTCAAATTTTCACTGCTGTTGTGCTGTAACCAGAGAAAGGTTCATGCAACCACTGGCATGGAATCTCCCTCTGGTCAATTTTCAATAAACTATTCCTGGATTTACTTTTTGTGTGACTTTACAGACTTATTTAATCACCTTATAACTATCATTACTGATGTATCCTGCTTAGAAGAAGGATGGAAAGTGTAGGTAACAAATATCCAATTATATTTCAAAAAGAATCTAACACAAAGTGGGAGTTGTCACAGTTGCTCTTTTCTGATGACATTGTTCGTTTGGGAGATTCTGAAGAGAAGTTGCAGAGGTTGGTGGATGAGTTAGGTAGGGTATGTAAGAGAAGAAAATTAAAAATGAATATAGGAACGAGTAAGGTGATGAGGATAAAAAAAAATAGGTAACGAAATATTGGATATGAGATTGGAGGGAGAGAGTATGGAGGAGGTGAATGTATTTAGATACTTAGGACTGGACGTGTCAGCAGATGGGTCTATGAAAGATGAGGCGAATCATAGAACTGACGAGGAGAAAAAGGTGAGTGGTGGACTGAGGAGTCTGTGGAGACGAGAACTTTGTCCATGAAGCAAAGATGAGAATGCATGAGAGGATAGTTACACCAACACTCTTATGTGAGTGTGAAACATGGGTGGTGAATGTTGCAACAAGGAGAAGGCTGGAGGCAGTGGAGATGTCGTGTCGGAGGTAAATATGTGGTGTGAATATAATACAGAGATATTGTAGTTTGTTAATTAGAAGCAGGTGTGGAATTACTAAAACTATTATCCAGAGGGCTGAAGAGGGGCTGTTGAGGTGCTTAGGACATGTAGAAAGAATGGAACAAAACTGAGAGATTTCAAGAGTGTATAAATCTGTAGTGGAGGGAAGGTAGGGTAGGGGTCAGCCTAGGAAAGGTTGGAGGGAGGGGGTAAAGGAGGTTTCATGGGCGAGGGGCTTGGACTTCAGCAAGCATGCGAATGGACACAAGTGGTTTTTAGGACTTGACGAACTGTTGGAGTGTGGAGTGTGAAGATAAACATACCTCAGAGAAAACTCGAGGTTCTCCCCGGAGCTGTTTGAATATTTTCTTCTACCACCCCCTATATATGAGTGCTTTATTAATAGACAGAATACATTGACAGAAAACACAAACATGAACATGAATACAATGGTACAATATATCAAAGATTATGAATCTCCTCCAGCTCCTCCGAAGCCGGACGCGAGCCCAGTATGCAGCATGCATACTGTGCTTCCCTGCTGTGCTTCCCTGCTGTGCTTCCCTGCTGTGCTTCCCTGCTGTGCTTCACTGCTGTGCTTTCCTGCTGTGCTTTCCTGCTGTGCTTCCCTGCTGTGCTTCCCTGCTGTGCTTCACTGCTGTGCTTCCCTGCTGTGCTTCCCTGCTGTGCTTCCCTGCTGTGCTTCACTGCTGTGCTTCCCTGCTGTGCTTCCCTGCTGTGCTTCCCTGCTGTGCTTTCCTGCTGTGCTTTCCTGCTGTGCTTTCCTGCTGTGCTTTCCTGCTGTGCTTCACTGTTGTGCTTTCCTGCTGTGCTTTCCTGCTGTGCTTTCTTGCTGTGCTTTCCTGCTGTGCTTTCCTGCTGTGCTTCCCTGCTGTGCTTCCCTGCTGTGCTTCACTGCTGTGCTTCACTGCTGTGCTTCACTGCTGTGCTTCACTGCTGTGCTTCCCTGCTGTGCTTCACTGCTGTGCTTCATAAAATTTACTTTTTTCACACCTTCCCCAAACTTTTTTCTTCTGTAGCTATGGAAGTGTTTTTTGGTTATTTAATGAATGCATATTTTTTTGTCCTCTATTTTAAAGGAATTGTGCCATAGCTGTAGCCCACAAGAGAAAGATATTGCATTTAAATTCAATTGTCATATACGCTGTCATATATGAGCATCACATGGTGGCCTCTTGCTCATAAGCCCCACTTTCTGCTGGTTCTATGAGCTATTGGCCAGTTACTCATCTAGTTGGGATGAGCCTACCTCTTCCAGGGTCAGTCTAATTCTCTTCTTTGCTGACCTACAATAAACACCTCTCCACTGTTCCTGACCGGCTGTGCCATTGTCCATCTAGTATACCACCTGTCATAGGTCAGTACAAGTATAAGTAGTCTCACTTGGCTTTGATCTATTGTTGTGCTAGATTGCTACCACGCTGTGCTCCCTGACTCTTGAAACCCCATCTTCATGGGTATTCATGAAGAAACACCCTAGCCATCAGCAGCAAGCCCTCATATCCACTGATAATCATATCTTACCACAGTGGACAAGGCCTCGTGGTGTTAACCACCTCTGGTTATATTTGGTGGGATAATCTGACCACAGAGTATGGGAGAATGGGGTTGTGGTGGTGAGTGGGGTGGTGTTGAGTGACGTTTTGGTGGGAAGAGCTGTATTGATGTGTGGGGTGATGGCGAGTGATGTGGTGATGGAGAGTAGTGTGATATTAACGAGGTGATGAGTGAAGCTGTACAGAGTTGGGAGGGTAGTGGTGGTGAGTGTTGCTGTGGTGACAATACAGTACATGCTGTGCGAGAGTGTAGTTCATACTCACCATAGCATTTAGTTTGATTTGAGGTGTTATTTTTCTGTCCAGTTCGCCGAGAATGTGAGCCACTATCTGGTTCTGAAAAATATCAAAGAATATTTATATTTCTCATATTTCTGAATGCATTATTATACATAAATGCCCTTCAAGTGGGCACATTTTTGTTAGTGATGAACTGCAGATTATTGTGTTTCATTCTTTCCAGGTGTTTGATATTTGAAATATCTTAGCACCTATTGCTCCAAGTTGTGTTTCTAGTGAACAGTTGGTCACACGAAAGATGAGGCTAATTAATGAAGAATTAGACACATGTGCAATAAATGGGTATCTTTACTTGTAATCGTTTCGCCCTCCAGTGGCCAACCCCCCAGTCACCAACCTTTTGTTCCCTCATGCTGAGCTTTCCCTATCTTTGTGTCTTGCCCCCTCCCCTTACTTTTACCTACTTCTGTGGCAGTTGTGAAAATCCATTCACCTACACATATTGTCACTACTTCCCCTTTTCCCTCTCCCACCTACCCCATCTTGTTCAGATAAGTTGTTGCACCTTTTTTACTATCAATATTCTTGTTGCAACGTCAATTAAAACTTCCCAAACATCGGGTAAACATTATGAGAAATATGTTCCCTAGTGGTCTCCTGACTGCGCCCTTGCTGTGTCGAAAAGAGCTACTTGGGGCCGCCACTGTTACAACAAAATTACAAACCAGTTTCTATCTTTTAAACAGGCCAGAGCAAGTGCCCACCATGTTGTATAGCAGCAAAATTTTACTTATTGGCTCCTATGTGCTCAGTCTGGAAAAAAGTTGACTGGTAATTACTCCCCAAAACCAACTTCCATTCTTATGGTTGGTAGCATTAGTGTGGAAACTTTTTTAGTCACTAAAGGTTCCACAGGGTAAGGGAGCCTTCAGGAGCCTTACACACCGGATCGGCCCTCGGAGTTTATAATAATAATAATAATAATAATAATTTTTATTTCAATGCATGTTACACACCCAACAAAACATATGCACACTCCAGCTGATGACGGTGACTATTGTGTATATATTTGATTGATAGATTTATCCACCTAGGAACACCTAGGTAAGTTTGTACAGCTAGAGACTAACAGTAGGATTATTAAGGCAACGTTAGGTATTAATAGTGTAGCTCTAGCACCCTAATATAGGTAGTTATAGACCTGAATAGACAGACATTAGATTATGTTAGCTAACGAGAACTGGCAGTGCTACCCTTGAATCTAAGCGGGGCACCAGTTCTTTCTTCCCAGACCAGACTCCACTCGAGCAAGACGTGCTGAGATAGACAGCACCCCCCACGTGACCCAACATCTGTCCTGGGGCCCTGGAGGAGATCCCGAAGTACCGTGGACATCTGCCTCCATCCAGACCCTGTCACAGTAAGACTAGGCTTTTCTCTCAGTATCTGGCCAGTTTTCTGGGGAAACGTTAGTGAGTTATCTGTGGGTCTTAGGCGGACGGACGACTTGTGTTGGTATGTAACAGCGTCGTCTCCTAAGTTCAAGTCTGAAGCTAGTGTTCTTTACTGCATATATCACTCAAGGGATATCCTAGTAACCAGGGAACTCTGAGGTGCAGGCAGGACACTAATTACCCCATCTTTTGCAGACAAAGTTTCTCCACTGCACATGGTGTTAGGAGGGGTTATATATAAGGAAGACCAGGACACATACCACCCTTTTCTTTCAAGTAAGTAATCTCCTTCTAGTATTGTGTAGGCAGTGTGGGGTTCCCCTACTGCAATCAGCTAGAAATTTGTACCATAGCCACTTGTAAGTCTGAGAGAAGTGTCTCAGAGTGTCGGTGTCAACAGTGCTTGCCCAGAGTGCAGCTTACAAGGGGGCAGTCCAAACAAGTTTCTACAATTAGCATTCAAGACCCTACTGACGTCGCCATGGCAGTCATGTATTTCAAGCATGTATTCAGGTGCTACATCTCTCTCCCTCATTTCTCTAATCCTGAAAGAAAGTTAGCGCCTCTAGATTCTACTTCTCACATGCCCTGTTGTCTTGCATTGTCATAAACTGGTTATTTCAGGTCATGACACTTCTCACTACAGATCTAGTGCAGTCTTTAATTTACTAGAACGCTTAGTTAACAAACATTTAGCATGGTACTTGGAAACCTGAGACTCTCTCTTCCCTCGCCAATTTAATTTTGTTTATAGAAACGCTGATATTAGTAGGGCCAATTTGTTTAATCATTGCCCCAATTTATAATGCCACTTCTTTCTTCATATTTGCTCTCAGTAGAGTTCTTTTCTGTATAACGGCATTCTGGGAGTCGCCGGAGGGAGGGCATTCTGGGAGACGCCGGAGGGCATTCTGGGAGACGCCGGAGGGCATTCTGGGAGACGCCGGAGGGCATTCTGGGAGACGCCGGAGGGCATTCTGGGAGCGCCGGAGGGCATTCTGGGAGACGCGGAGGGCATTCTGGGAGACGCCGGAGGGCATTCTGGGAGACGCCGGAGGGCATTCTGGGAGACGCCGGAGGGCATTCTGGGAGACGCCGGAGGGCATTCTGGGAGACGCCGGAGGGCATTCTGGGAGACGCCGGAGGGCATTCTGGGAGACGCCGGAGGGCATTCTGGGAGACGCCGGAGGGCATTCTGGGAGACGCCGGAGGGCATTCTGGGAGACGCCGGAGGGCATTCTGGGGAGAGCCGGAGGGCATTCTGGGAGACGCCGGAGGGCATTCTGGGAGACGCCGGAGGGCATTCTGGGAGACGCCGGAGGGCATTCTGGGAGACGCCGGAGGGCATTCTGGGAGACGCCGGAGGGCATTCTGGGAGACGCCGGAGGGCATTCTGGGAGACGCCGGAGGGCATTCTGGGAGTCGCACTAAGATGTGATTTTTTTGGCCTCCATCACCACCTCACTCCACCTACCCCTCTACATGCAGGCTTCCTCGCACTACAATGTTATTCAGTATCTTTAAAGCTGGTAAACTTTAAAATACATATTTTTTGACAGATTAAGCTTTTATTAATAATACATGGTAAGAACATAAGAAAGAAGGAACACTCCAGCAGGCCTACTGGCCCTTGCGAGCCAGGTCCAAGTCTCCAACAGGCTTAAGCCAATGCCCCGACCCAGCCAGGTCAGGTTACATTCACTTAAGAAAGGAGCACTGCATCTGTCCTAGTAGCACAAGCTAGTCAGGACCAACTCACACCCAACCGCACCCACTCATATAATTATCTAGCCGACCACCTGGAGCTACCGTCTCAAGGTAGTCAGGCCACTACCTGGAGTCTACCTGGAGAGAATTCCAGGGGTCAACGCCCCCGCGGCTCGGTCCATGACCAGGCCTCCTGTTGGACCACTTAAGGAATTAGTACGACAACTGACCTGGTAGTACAAGCTAGTCGGTCCAAACCCACACCTACCCACACCCACTCATGTATTTATCTAACCTATTTTTAAAACTACACAACGGAATAAGAAAAGCAAAAAGGGATTATGAGGCTAAGGTCGCAAGGGATTCGAAGACTAACCCAAAAGGGTTCTTTCAGGTATACAGAAGTAAGATTAGGGACAAGATAGGCCCACTTAAGAGTAACTCAGGACAGATCACGGACAGTGATAAGGATATGTGTGAAATTTTCAATACTTACTTCCTCTCAGTTTTTACTCAGGAAGATACTAGCAGAATTCCAGAAATAATAAATTATGTAGAGCTGAAGATAACAGACTATGCTCGATTGGGGTAACTAGTGACATGGTCCTCAGACAAATAGAGAAATTAAAACCTAACAAATCCCCAGGCCCTGATGAACTGTTTGAAGAGTTTTAAAGGAATGTAAAGAGGAACTTAGCAAACCTTTGGCAAATCTTTTCAATATATCACTACAAACTGGCATAGTGAGACAAGTGGAAAAGGGCAAATGTAATACCTATTTACAAGGCAGGTGACAGGTCCTTAGCTTCGAACTATAGACCAATAAGCCTTACCCCATAGTTGGTAAATTTATGGAATCAATAATTGCCGAGGCAATTCGTAGCCATCTTAAAACATAAATTGATTAATGAATCTCAACACGGTTTTACAAAGGGGCGTTCATGTCTTACAATTTACTAACTTTTTTCACTAAGGTGTTTAG
>WNWK01011138.1:0-66166 GCA_009830355.1 Cherax destructor | reverse complement strand
GGCTTTAAATTTCTTCCAAGTGGAATTAAAGGGGGCCAAAATTTTTTTCCAGCATTGGAATTAAAGGGGCTTAAAAATTTCTTCCAGCGTAATTAAAGGGGGTTTCCCAAGAGTTTTTTCCAGCGGGGTTTTTGGGAAAAATTAAAGAGTTTCTTCCAGCGTGGAATTAAGGCGGAAAATTTTTTCCCCACAGGGGAATTAAAGGGGGCTTGAGTTTTTCCCCCCACAGTGGAAGTTGAAAGGGGGCTTAAAAGGGTTGTTTTCCCAGCAGTAAGTTGAAAGGCACTTAAAGGGTTGTCTTCCAGCAGGGGAAAGGGAAAAACAGGCTTAAAGGGTTGTTTTTAAAGCAGGGAAGTTGAAAGGGGGGGATTAAGATTTTTTCTTCCAAAATAAAAAAAACTTCAAGATTTTCTTCCAGAGTAAAAGTTGAGGGCAGGCTTCAAGATTTGTTTTCCCAGAAAGGGGAAATTTGAAAGGCAGGTTTCGGTTGTCTTCCAGCGGGGGTTAAAAAGGCAGGTTTAAAGATTTGTCTTCCAGCAGTAAGTTGAAAGGCAGGTTTAAGGGTTTGTCTTCCAGCAGTAAAATTGAGAAGGAAGGCTTAAAGGGTTGTTTTCCCAGCAGGGGAAGTTGAGAAGGCAGGCTTCAAGGTTTCCAGCAGGGAAATTTGAAAAGGGTTTTTTTTAAGGTTGTTTCCAGCAGTGGAAGAAAAAGGGGGCGGGCTTCAAGATTTGTCTTCCAGCAGGGGAAAGTTGAAAGGCGGCTTCAAGATTTTGTCTTCCAGCAGTGGAAGTTGAGAAGGCAGGCTTAAAGAGTTGTCTTCCACGGGGGAAAGTTGAAAAGGCCCGGTTAAGGGGAGTTGTCTTCCAGCAGTAAAGGGTTGGAAGGCGGGGTTTTAAGAGTTGTTTTCCCGGGAGTAAAGTTGAGAAGGCAGGCTTAAAGAGTTGTTTTCCCAACGTGGAAGTTGAAAGGCAGGTTCAAGAGTTGTTTTTCCAGCAGGGGAAGGAGAAGGCAGGCTTAAAGATTTGTTTTTCAGCAGTGGAAGTTGGGGAAGGCAGGCTTCAAGAGTTGTCTTCCAGCAGTGGAAGTTGAGAAGGCAGGTTTCAAGATTTGTCTTCCAGCATTTAAAGTTAAAGGGAAAACCTAAGAGTTGTCTTCCAGCAGTGGAAGTTGGGGAAGGCAGGTTAAGAGTTGTCTTCCAGCAGTGGAAGTTGAGAAGGAAAGGTTTAAAGGTTTGTTTTTGGCGGGAATTTGAGAAGGAAGGCTTCAAGAGTTGTCTTCCAAATTTTGGGAAGTTAGAAGGCAGGTTAAAGAGTTGTCTTTTTCGGGAAATTTGGAAAGTTAGAGGGGGGTTAAAGAGTTGTTTTCCCAAAGAGGGAAAGGTTGAAGGAAGGAGGCTTCAAGATTTGTCTTCCAGGGGGAAAAGGGGCAGGCTTAAGGTTTGTCTTCCAGCGGGAAGTTAGAAGGCAGGTTAAGGTTGTTTCCAGCAGTGGAAGTTAAAAGGCAGGTTAAAGGGTTGTCTTCCAGCAGTGGAAGTTAGAAGGCAGGCTTAAAGGGTTGTCTTCCAAGGGAAGTTGAAGGCGGGTTTCAAGATTTGTTTTCCCAGCAGGGGAAGTTAGAAGGCAGGTTGGTTTCTTCCAGCAGGGGAAGTTGAGAAGGCAGGTTTTTCCCGGGGGTTGGGGTTCCTTTCAGCATTGGAAGTTAAAAGGCAGGTTCAAGGTTGTCTTCCAGCAGGGGTTGAAGGCAGGTTTAGGTTGTTTTTCCAGCAGTGGAAGTTAAAAGGAGGCTTCAAGATTTGTTTTCCCAGCGGGGGTTAGAAGGCAGGTTCGGTTGTCTTCCAGCAGGGAAGTTAGAAGGCGGTTTCAAGAGTTGTCTTCCAGCAGTGGAAGTTGAAAAGGCAGGCTTAAAGAGTTGTCTTCCAGCAGGGGAAAGTCTAACACTTTTTACACACTGTTTTACTGGACACTTGAGAAGTAGCATTAGATTGTCTTAAGTGGTACACTTGACACATGAGCTGTACAAATTGTACACTTGATGTTATAGTGCACTATCAATGTACTTGTCTCACATGAGTTGAATTGTCAGCTTCACACTGTACTTCTGTACACTGAAATTGGTACACTTGTTGTCTCTGGTACACTTGCACACATGCTACTGTACACTTATTGTTGTACACTTGCTGTCTCTGGTACTCTTGTCTATACACTGTACTACTGTACACTTGTCTACACACTGTACTACTGTACACTTGTCTACACACTTTACTACTGTACACTTGTTATTGTACACTTCTTATCCTAGTACACTTGTCTACACACTGTACTACTGTACACTTATTATTGAACACTTGTTTTCTCTGGTACATTTGTCTACACACTGTACTACTGTACACTTATTATTGTACACTTGCTGTCTCTGGTACACTTGTCAACACACTGTACTACTGTACACTTGTCTACACACTGTACTACTGTACACTTGTCTACACACTGTACTACTGTACACTTGTCTACACACTGTACTACTGTACACTTATTATTGTACACTTGCTGTCTCTGGTACACTTGTCTACACACTGTACATCTGTACAATTGTTATTGTACAATTGTTGTCTCTGGTACACTTGTCTACACAATGTACTACTGTACACTTTTTATTGAACACTTGTTGTCTCTGGTACACTTGTCTACACAATGTACTACTGTACATATTATTGTACACTTGTTGTCTCTGGTACACTTGTCTACACACTGTACTACTGTACACTTAGTATTGTACACTTGCTGTCTTTGGTACACTTGTCTACACACTGTACTACTGTACACTTATTATTGTACACTTATTGTCTCTGGTGCACTTGTGTTCACACTGTACTACTGTACACTTATTATTGTACACTTGTTGTCTCTGGTACACTTGTCTACACACTGTACTACTGTACACTTATTATTGTACACTTGTTGTCTCTGGTACACTTGTCTACACATGTACTACTGTACACTTATTATTGTACACTTGTTGTCTCTGGTACACTTGTCTACACACTGTACTACTGTACACTTATTATTGTACACTTGCTGCCTCTGGTACAACTAACTTTACAATTAATGTTAATATTTCAACATTAACAATGGTATTGTTTTTGTTTACTAATATTTGTTAATGTTTATTATCTATCTAGTAAGACATTATCTTATTTTTTCTAATATTTAACATTATAACAATGTTTAACTTATTTTATGTTTAATTTACAGACAGACTGACAGTCACTAAACTAATGTTAACCTTGTAGATGACAGTCTCCTGCTATATTAACATTACAGTGTACAAGTCTCCTGCTATATTAACATTACAGTGTACAGTCTCGTTTTATATTAACATTACAGTGTACAGTTAGCTACTGTATTAATATTACAGTATACAGGCAGCTACAGTATTAACATTACAGTATACAGGCTAGCTACAGTATTAACATTACAGTATACAGGCAGCTACAGTATTAACATTACAGTATACAGGTAGCTACATATTAAACAGTTACAGTATACAGTGTACGTGCTAAGTATTAACATTACAGTATCAGGTAGCTACAGTATTAACATTACAGTATACAGGCAGCTAATTATTAACATTACAGTATACAGGTATTAACATTACAGTACAGGTCAGTATTAACATTACAGTATACAGGAGCTACAGTATTAACATTACAGTATACAGGTAGCTACAGTATTAACATTACAGTATCAGTGCTACAGTATTAACATTACAGTATACAGGCGCTACAGTATTAACATTACAGTATACAGGTAGCTACAGTATTAACATTACAGTATACAGGATACTGATTATTAACATTACAGTATACAGGTAGCTCAGTATTAACATTACAGTATACAGGAGCTACAGTATTAACATTACAGTATACAGGTAGCTACAGTATTAACATTACTGTAAGTAAGTCGGCTACAGTATTACTACATTACAGGATGCTACAGTATTAACATTACAGTATACAGGTTGCTACAGTATTAACATTACAGTATACAGGTAGCTACAGTATTAACATTACAGTATACAGGCAGCTACAGTATTAACATTACAGTATACAGGCAGCTACAGTATTAACATTACAGTATACAGGTCTACAATTAACATTACAGTATACAGGAGCTACAGTATTAACATTACAGTATACAGGTAGCTACAGTATTAACATTACAGTATACAGGCAGCTACATATTAACATTATTAGTATATTACATTACAGTATACAGGTAGCTACAGTTACATTACAGCAGTGCTACATTACTTACAGTATACAGGCAGCTACAGTATTAACATTACAGTATACAGGGCTACAGTATTAACATTACAGTATAGCAGTATTACATGTATTAACATTACAGTATACAGTGCAGTATTAACTACAGTATACAGCTACAGTATTAACATTACAGTATACAGGTAGCTACAGTATTAAACGGGATTACAGTATACAAAGGCAGCTACAGTATTAACATTACAGTATACAGGTAGCTACAGTATTAACATTACAGTATACAGGTAGCTACAGTATTAACTACACAGGATTAATTACAGTATACAGGCAGCTACAGTATTAACATTACAGTATACAGGAGCTACAGTATTAACATTACAGTATACAGGCAGCTACAGTATTAACATTACAGTATACAGGCAGCTACAGTATTAACATTACAGTATACAGGTAGCTACAGTATTAACATTACAGTATACAGGTAGCTACAGTATTAACATTACAGTATACAGGTAGCTACAGTATTAACATTACAGTATACAGGCAGCTACAGTATTAACATTACAGTATACAGGTAGCTACAGTATTAACATTACAGTATTAACATTACAGTATACAGGCAGCTACAGTATTAACATTACAGTATACAGGTAGCTACAGTATTAACATTACAGTATACAGGCAGCTACAGTATTAACATTACAGTATACAGGTAGCTACAGTATTAACATTACAGTATACAGGACTACAGTATTAACATTACAGTATACAGGAGCTACATGTATTAACATTACAGTATACAGGTAGCTACAGTATTAACATTACAGTATACAGGTAGCTACAGTATTAACATTACAGTATACAGGTAGCTACAGTATTAACATTACAGTATACAGGTACAGTTACATTTAACAGTTACAGATAATAAGTACAGGTAGCTACAGTATTAACATTACAGTATACAAGCAACTACAGTATTAACATTACAGTATACAGGTAGCTACAGTGTTAACATTACAGTATACAGGTAGCTACAGTATTAACATTACAGTATACAGGTAGCTACAGTATTAACATTACAGTATACAGGCAGCTACAGTATTAACATTACAGTATACAGTAGCTACAGTATTAACATTCAACTAAGTATACAGAGCGCTAGTATTAACATTACGTATACGGCTAGGTACTACAGTATTAACATTACAGTATACAGGCAGCTACAGTATTAACATTACAGTATACAGGTAGCTACAGTATTAACATTACAGTATACAGGTAGCTACAGTATTACATTACAGTATACGTTACAGTATAACATTACAGTAGTAGTACAGTATTAACATTACAGTATACAGGTTGCTACAGTATTAACATTACAGTATACAGGCAGCTACAGTATTAACATTACAGTATACAGGAGCTAAGTATTAACATTACAGTATACAGGTAGCTAGTTTTCATTGTATAAAGCTACGTATTAACTACAGTATACAGGAGCTACAGTATTAACATTACAGTATACAGGAGCTACAGTATTAACAATACAGTATATAGGTAGCTACAGTATTAACATTACAGTATACAGGAAACTACAGTATTAACATTACAGTATACAGGTAGCTGCAGTATTAGCATTACAGTATACAGGTAGCAACAGTATTAACATTACAGTATACAGGTAGCTACAGTATTAACATTACAGTATACAGGTAGCTACAGTATTAACATTACAGTATACAGGTAGCTACAGTATTAACATTACAGTATACAGGTAGCTACAGTATTAACATTACAGTATACAGGTAGCTACAGTATTAACATTACAGTATACAGGCAGCTACAATATTAACATTACAGTATACAGGTAGCTACAGTATTAACATTACAGTATACAGGTAGCTACAGTATTAACGTTACAGTATACAGGCAGCTACAGTATTAACATTACAGTATACATTTAGCTACAGTGTTTGTTTTACAAAGTCAATCAAAGTTTTGCATCACTAAAGTTGTTTAGCTTCATTGTTTAAGTCTTTTCTGTCTTAACTATTATAATGACTTATAATGTTTTTCAGACCTGGTGCCAAGATCAGTGGTATGGATCAAGTGCATTAGATGAATCACATGAATCAGCTGAATCAGATGACTGAGTAACTTTCTGAGACAAAGAT
The DNA here is from genome assembly GCA_009830355.1 of Cherax destructor. Classification (NCBI taxonomy): domain Eukaryota; kingdom Metazoa; phylum Arthropoda; class Malacostraca; order Decapoda; family Parastacidae; genus Cherax; species Cherax destructor. The sequence goes on along the minus strand of WNWK01011138.1, from coordinate 59,713 downwards.
GTGAAAATCTTACAACAAGAGTAAGTCTGGATAACTTGTCCAGGCCAACAAGTCTGGAAACTTGTCCAGGGTAGGAAGTCTGGATAACTTGTCCAGGCCAGCAAATCTGGATAACTTATCTAGGCCAGGAAGTTTGGATAACTTGTCCAGGCCAGGTAGTCTGGATAACTTGTCCAGGGTAGAAAGTCTGGATAACTTGTCCAGGCCAGGAAGTCTGGATAACTTGTGCAGGCCAGGAAGTCTAGATAACTTGTCCAGGCCAGGAAGTCTGGATAACTTGTCTAGATCAGCATGACTGGATAACTTGTCCTGACTACTAAACTTGGATATTTTTTTAGACCTGTAAGTCAGGATATCTTGCTCGTACTAGGATAACTTATATAAGCCGGATAACTTTCAAACCAGTAATTATGGATAACTTTAAAACCAGTAAACCAGGATTACTTTCACACCAGAAACCCAGGATAACTTTCAAACCAGTAAGTCTGGATAACTTATATAAGCCAGGATAACTTTTAAACCAGTAAGCCAGGATGACGTTCAAACAGTAAGCCAGGATAACTTTCAAAACAGTAAGCCAGAATAACTTTCAAACCAGTAAGCCTGGATAACTTTCAAACCAGTAAGCCAGGATAACTTTCAAACCAGTAAGCCAGGATAACTTTCAAACCAGTAAGCAATGATAACTTTCAAACCAGTAAGCCAGGATAACTTTCAAACCAGTAAGCCAGGATAACTTTCAAACCAGTAACCCAGGATAACTTTCACATCAGTAAGCCAGGATAACTTTCAAACCAGTAAGTCTGAATAACTTTCAAACCAGTAAGCCAGGATAACTTTCACGACAAGTTATCCAGTATTTTATCCATCTTATTTTATACTTTACTATAATTTTAAATTATAAGCATTGTTCAATGTTTACTGTGACTCTTAACATTGTTCAATGTTTACTGTGACTCTTAACATTGTTCAATGTTTACTGTGACTCTTAACATTGTTTAATGTTTACTGTGACTCTTAACATTGTTCAATGTTTACTGTGACTCTTAACATTGTTCAATGTTTACTGTGACTCTTAACATTGTTCAATGTTTACTGTGACTCTTAACATTGTTCAATGTTTACTGTGACTCTAACATTGTTCAATGTTTACTGTGACTCTTAACATTGTTCAATGTTTATTGTGACTCTTAACATTGTTCAATGTTTACTGTGACTCTTAACATTCTTTAATGTTTACTGTGACTCTTAACATAGTTCAATGTTTACTGTGACTATTACCATTGTTCAATGTTTACTGTGATTCTTAACATTGTTCAATGTTTACTGTGACTCTTAACATTGTTCAATATTTACTGTGACTCTTAACATTGTTCAATGTTTACTGTGACTCTTAACATTGTTCAATGTTTACTGTGACTCTTAACATTGTTCAATGTTTACTGTGACTCTTAACATTGTTTAATGTTTACTGTGACTCTTAACATTGTTTAATGTTTACTGTGACTATTAACATTGTTCAATGTTTACTGTGATTCTTAACATTGTTCAATGTTTACTGTGACTCTTAACATTGTTCAATATTTGCTGTGACTCATAACATTGTTCAATGATAAAATATTCTAGTTTGTAAGGTGTTATAACTGAATTATTTTACAAAAATAACTAACAATAATTTAAGAATTAACAAATATAAATGTTAATGAATTGATAACTTGTTATAAATATTTAACACTGTGTTACATACAACTGTCAATGTTTACACTGTGTTACATAATACTTTCAATGTTTACACTGTGTTACATAATACTGTCAATGTTTACACTGTGTTACATAATACTGTCAATGTCTACGCTGTGTTACATAACACTCTCAATGTTTACACTGTCTTACATAATACTGTCAATGTTTACAGTGTTATATAACACTGTCAATGTTTACACTGTGTTACATAATAATGTCAATGTTTACACTGTGTTACATAACACTGTCAATGTTTAGACTGTGTTACATGACACTATCAATGTTTACACTGTGTTACATAATACTGTCAATGTTTACACAGTGTTATATAACACTGTCAATTTTTACACAGTGTTACATAACAATGTCAATGTTTACACTATGTTACATAATACTTTCAATGTTTACACAGTGTTACATAACACTGTCAATGTTTACACTATGTTACATAATACTTTCAATGTTTACACTGTGTTACATAACACTGTCAATGTTTACACAGTGTTACATAACACAATCAATGTTAACACTGAGTTACATAATACTGTCAATGTTTACACAGTGTTACATAGCACTGTCAATTTTTACACAGTGTTACATAACACTGTCAATGTTTACAATATGTTACATAATATTTTCAATGTTTACACAGTGTTACAGAACACTCTCAATAATTACACTGTGTTACATAACACTGTCAATGTTTACACAGTGTTACATAACACTGTCAATGCTTACACTGTGTTACATAACACTGTCAATGTTTACACTGTGTAAATAAAGATAATGATTTTCTCAATATTTCAATAAACATTAAATGTATATTTAAATTAGGTTTAACATAAACATTTTTAATAACAGTAAGCATTGATGTTCAAGATCATGACTTACTATGTAATAATAATTATTATATAACAAAAGTGACAGTAGTAACTGTTACTGTTAATATCTAACAAAAACAACAGTGACACTAGTAACTGTTCCTGTTAATCTCTAACAGAAACAAAAGTGACACTAGTAACTGTTACAGTTAATCTCTAACAAAAAAAAACAGTGACATTAGTAAATGTTACTGTTAATGTCTAACAGAAACAACAGTGACACTATTAACTGTTACTGTTAGTCTCTAACGAAAACAACAGTGACACTAGTAACTGTTATTATTAATCTCTAACAAAAACAAAAACAACAGTGACACTAGTAAATGTTACTGTTAATCTCTAAAAAAACAGTGACACTAGTAACTGTTACTGTTAATCTCTAACAAAAACAACAGTGACACTAGTAACTGTTACTGTTAACCTCTAAGAAAAACAACAGTGACTCAAGTAACTGTTGCTGTTGATCTCTAACAAAAAAAAGTGACAATAGTAACAGTTAATGTTAATCTATAGCAAAAACAGTGACAATAGTAACTGTTACTGTTAATATCTAACAAAAACATTGACACTAGTTTCTGTTACTGTTAATCATTAACAAAAACGGTGACACTAGTAACTGTTACTGTTAATCTGTAACAAAAACAGTGACACTAGTACCACCTACTGTTAATATGTAACAAAAACAGTGACACTAGTAACTGTTACTGTTAATCATTAACAAAAACTGTGACACTAGTAAAAGTTACTGTAAATCTATAACAAAAATAGTGACAATAGTAACAGTTACAGTTACTGATTTGTTATAGATTAACAGTAACAGTTATTATTGTCACTGTTGTTTTTGTTAATGATTAACAGTAACAGTTACTAGTGTCACTGTTTTTGTTAGAGATTAGCAGTAACTGTTACTATTGTCAGTTTTTGTTAGAGATTAACAGTAACAGTTACTTGTGTCACTGTAGTTTTTGTTAGAGATTAACAGTAACAGTTACTAGTGTCACTGTTGTTTTTGTTAGAGATTAACAGTAACAGTTACTAGTGTCACTGTTATTTTTGTTAGAAATTAACTGTAACAGTTACTAGTGTCACTGTTGATTTTATTAGAGATTAACAGTAACAGTTACTAGTGTCACTGCTTTTGCTAGATATTAACAGTAACAGAGACTAGTGTCACTGTTGTTTTTGTTATAGATTAACAGTAACAGTTACTAGTGTCACTGTCATTATTGTTAGAGATTAACTGTAACAGTTAATAGCGTAAGAGTTACAGTAACACTAGTTAGAGTCTCTAACAAAAACAACAGTTACTAGTAACAGTTACTAGTGTCACTGTTTTGTTAGAGATTAACAGTAACAGTTACTATTGTCACTTTTTTTAGTCTCTAACAAAAACAAAAGTTACTAGTAACAATTACTAGTGTCACTATTGTTTTTGTTAGAGATTAACAGTAACAGTTACTAGTGTCACTGTTGTTTTATTTAAACATTAAGAGTAACAGTAACTAGTGCCACTGTTGTTTTTGTTAAACTTTAACAGTAACATTAACTAGTGTCACTATTGTTTTTGTTATATATTAACAGTAAAAGTTACTAGTGTCACTGTTTTTGTTAGAGATTAACAGTACCAGTTACTAGTGTCACTGTAGTTTTTATTAGAGATTAACAGTAACAGTTACTAGTGTCTCCGTCGTTTTTGTTAGAGAGTAACAGTAACAGTTACTAGTGTCACTGTTTTTTTTTTAGAGATTAACAGTAACAGTTACTAGTGTCACTGTTGTTTTTCTTAGAGATTAACAGTAACAGTTACACGTGTCACTGTTTTGCTAGAGATTAACAGTAACAGTTACTAGTGTCACTCTTGTTTTTCTTAGAGATTAACAGTAACAGTTACTAGTTTCACTGTTGCTTTTGCTAGAGATTACCTGTAACAGTTACTAGTGTAACAGTTACAATAACACTAGTGACTGTTACAGTTAGTCTTTAACAAAAACAACAGTTACCAGTAACATGTACTAGTGTCACTGTTGTTTTTGGTTAGAGATTAACAGTAAGAGTTACTATTGTCACTGTTGTTTTTGTTAGACATTAACAATAAAAGTAAATAATGTCACTGTTGTTTTTGTAAGAGATTAACAGTAACAGTTACTAGTGTCACTATTGTTTTTGTTAGAGATTAACAGTACCAGTTACTAGTGTCACTGTTGTTTTTATTAGAGAATAACAATAACAGTTATTAGTGTCACTGTTGTTTTGTTAGACAGTAACAGTTACTAGTGTCACTGTTGTTTTTATTAGAGATTAACAGTAACAGTTACTAGTGTCACTGTTGCTTTTATTAGAGAATAACAGTAACAGTTACTATTGTCACTGTTGTTTTTGTTAGATTAACAGTAACAGTTACTAGTGTCACTGTTGTTTTTGTTAGAGATTAACAGTAACAGTAACTATTGACACTGTTGTTTTTTTAGAGATTAAAAGTAACAGTTACCAGTGTCACTTTTGTTTTTTTTAGAGATTAACAGTGACACTAGTAAATGTTACTGTTAATATCTAACAAAAACTGTGACAATAGTAACAGTTACTGTTAATCTCTAACAAAAAGAGTGACACTAGTAACTGATACAGTTAATCTCTAACAAAAACAACAGTGACACTAGTAGCTGTTACTGTTAATCTGTAACAAAAACAACAGTGACACTAGTAACTGTTACTGTTAATCTCTAACAAAAACAAAAGTGACACTAGTAACTGTTACTCTTAATCTCTAAAAAAATCAGTGACACTAGTAACAGTTACTGTTATTCATTAACAAAAACAGTGACAATAGTAACAGTTACTCTTAATAATTAGGAAAAAAAACAGTGACAATAATAACTGTTACTGTTAGTCTCTAACAAAATCATGTGACACTAGTAACTGTTACAGTTAGTCTCTAACAAAAACAACAGTTACTAGTAAGAGTTAGATGTATTACTGATTTTTTTGTTAAAGATTAACAGTAACAGTTATTAGTGTCACAATAAAATGTCACATTAGTTGCATTTGTGTCCTTTTACTTAACATAGTGTCGGTAATTCTACCAATATTATTACAGTGTCACGGTTTTCGTTAGACATTAACAGAAACAGATACTAGTGTCACTGTTTTTTTTTGTTATGGATTAACAGTAAGAGTTACTAGTGTCACTGTTTTTGTTAGAGATTAACAGTAACAATTACTAGTGTCACTGTTGTTTTTGTTAGAGATTAACAGTAACAGTTACTAGTGTCACTGTTGTTTCTGAAAGAGATTAACAGTAACAGTTACTAGTGTCACTGTTGTTTTGGTTAGAGATTAACAGTAACAGTTAGTAGTGTCATTGTTGTTTTGTAAGAGATTAACAGTAACAGTAACTAGTGTCTTTGATGTTTTTGTTACAGATTAACAGTAACAGTTACTAGTGTCACTGTTGTTTTTGTTAGAGATTAACAGTGACAGTAGAAACAGTTACTGTTAATCTCAAACAAAAATAAAAACAACAGAGACACTTGTAACTGTTACTGTTAATCTCTAACAAAAATATCAGTGACACTAGAAACTGTTACTGTTAATCTCTAACAAAAACAAGAGTGACACTAGTAACTGTTACTTTTAACCTTTAACAAAAACAACAGTGTCAGTAGTAACATTTACTGTTAATCTCTAACAAAAGGAACAGTGACACTAGTAACTCTTACTGTTCATCTCTAGCAAAAACAACAGTGACTCTAGTAACTGATAATATTAAGCATTAACAAAAACAACAGTGACACTAGTAACTGCTACTGTTAATCTCTAAAAAAACAGTGACAATAGTAACTGTTACTGTTATTCTTTAAGAGAAACAACAGTGACACTAGTAGCTGTTACTGTTAATGACTAACAAAAACAACAGTTACTAATAACAATTACTAGTGTCACTGTTTTTTTTGTTAGATATATAGAGTAACAGTTACTAGTGTCACTATTGTTTTTGTTAAACATTAACAGTAACAGTTACTAGTGTCACTGTTGTTTTTGTTAAACTTTAACAGTAACATTAACTAGTGTCACTGTTGTTTTTGTTAGAGATTAACAGTAACAGTTATTAGTTTCACTGTTTTTGTTAGAGATTGACAGTACCAGTTACTAGTGACACTGTTGTTTTTATTAGAGATTAACAGTAACAAATACTAGTGTCACTGTTGTTTTTGTTAGAGATTAACAGTAACATTTACTAATGTCACTGTTGTTTTTGTTAGACATTAACAGTAACTGTTACTAGTGTCAATGTCGTTTTTGTTAGAGATTAACATTAACAGTTAGTAGTGTCACGTCTTTTTAGTTAGAGATTAACAGTAACAGTAACTACTGTCACTATTGTTTTTTTATATATTAACAGTAACAGTTACAATTGTCACAGTTGTTTTTGTTAATGATTAACAGTAAGAGTTACTAGTGTCACTGTTTTTGTTAGAGATTAACAGTAACAATTACTAGTGTCACTGTTGTTTTTGTTAGATATTAACAGTAACAGTTACTAGTGTCACTGTTGTTTTTGAAAGAGATTACCAGTAACAGTTACTAGTGTCACTGTTGTTTTGGTTAGAGATTAACAGTAACAGTTAGTAGTGTCATTGTTGTTTTGTAAGAGATTAACAGTAACAGTAACTAGTGTCTTTGATGTTTTTGTTAGAGATAAAAAATAACAGTTACTATATTCACTTTTATTTTTTAGAGATTACATATAACAGTTACTAGTGTCACTGTTGTTTTTGTTAGAGACTAACAGTAACAGTTACTAGTGTCACTGTTGTTTTTGTTAGAGATTAACAGTGACAGTAGAAACAGTTACTGTTAATCTCAAACAAAAATAAAAACAACAGAGACACTTGTAACTGTTACTTTTAATCTCTAACAAAAATATCAGTGACACTAGAAACTGTTACTGTTAATCTCTAACAAAAACAAGAGTGACACTAGTAACTGTTACTTTTAACCTTTAACAAAAACAACAGTGTCAGTAGTAACATTTACTGTTAATCTCTAACAAAAGGAACAGTGACACTAGTAACTCTTACTGTTCATCTCTAGCAAAAACAACAGTGACTCTAGTAACTGATAATATTAATCATTAACAAAAACAACAGTGACACTAGTAACTGCTACTGTTAATCTCTAAAAAAACAGTGACAATAGTAACTGTTACTGTTATTCTTTAAGAGAAACAACAGTGACACTAGTAGCTGTTACTGTTAATGACTAACAAAAACAACAGTTACTAACAACAATTACTAGTGTCACTGTTTTTTTTGTTAGAGATATAGACTAACAGTTACTAGTGTCACTATTGTTTTTGTTAAACATTAACAGTAACAGTTACTAGTGTCACTGTTGTTTTTGTTAAACTTTAACAGTAACATTAACTAGTGTCACTGTTGTTTTTGTTAGAGATTAACAGTAACAGTTATTAGTTTCACTGTTTTTGTTAGAGATTGACAGTACCAGTTACTAGTGACACTGTTGTTTTTATTAGAGATTAACAGTAACAATTACTAGTGTCACTGTTGTTTTTGTTAGAGATTAACAGTAACATTTACTAATGTCACTGTTGTTTTTGTTAGACATTAACAGTAACTGTTACTAGTGTCACCGTCGTTTTTGTTAGAGATTAACATTAACAGTTAGTAGTGTCACGTCTTTTTAGTTAGAGATTAACAGTAACAGTAACTACTGTCACTATTGTTTTTTTAGATATTAACAGTAACAGTTACAATTGTCACTGTTGTTTTTGTTAATGATTAACAGTAAGAGTTACTAGTGTCACTGTTTTTGTTAGAGAATAAAAGTAACTGTTACTAGTGTCACTGTTTTTGCTAGAGAATAACAGTAACAGTTACTAGTATCAATGTTGTTTTTCTTAGAGATTAACAGTAACAGTTACTAGTTTCACTGTTGTTTTTGCTAGAGATTAACTCTAACAGTTACTAGTGTAACAGTTACAATAACACTAGTGACTGTTACAGTTAGTCTCTAACAAAAACAACAGTTACAAGTAACAGTTACTTGTGTCACTGTTGTTTTGGTTTGAGATTAACAGTAAGAGTTACTATTGTCACTGTTGTTTTTGTTAGACATTAACAGTAAAAGTAAATAGTGTCACTATTGTTTTTGTTAGAGATTAACAGTACCAGTTATTAGTGTCACTGTTGTTTTTATAAGAGAATAACAGTAACAGTTACTAGCGTCACTGTTTTTTTTTTAGACATTACCAGTAACAGTTACTAGTGTCACTGTTGTTTTTATTAGAGATTAACAGTAACAGTTACTAGTGTCACTGTTGTTTTTATTAGAGATTAACAGTAACAGTTACTAATGTCACTGTTGTTTTTATTAGAGATTAACTGTAAATGTTACTAGTGTCACCGATGTATTTGTTAGAGATTACCAGTGACACAAGTAACTGTTAATGTTAATCTCTAACAAAAAACAGTGACAATAGTAACAGTTACTGTTTTTCTCTAACAAAAACAGTGACACTAGTAACTGTTGCTGTTAATCTTTAACAAAAACAACAGTGACACTAGTAAATGCTACTGTTAATCTCTAACAAAAACAAAAGTGACAGTAGTAACTGATACAGTTAATCTCTAACAAAAAAAAACAGTGACACTAGTAACTGTTACTGTTAATCTGCAACAAAAACAAAAGTGACAGTAGTTACTGTTACTGTTAATCTCTAACAAAAACAGTGACACTAGTAACAGTTACTGTTATTCTTTAACAAAAACAGTGACAATAGTAACAGTTACTGTTATTCTTTAACAAAAACAGTGACAATAGTAACAGTTACTCTTAATAATTAACAAAAACAACAGTGACACTAGGTATTGTTACTGTTAATTTCTAACAAAAACAAGAGTGAAACTAGTAAATGTTTCGGTTAATCTCTAACAAAAACAACAACAACAATAGTAACTATTACTGTTAATCTCTAACAAAATTAGTGACACTAGTAACTGTTACAGTTAGTCTGTAACAAAAACAACAGTTACTAGTAACAGTTAGTATTACTGTTTTTTTGTTTAAGATTAACATAAACAGTTATTAGTGTCACTGTTGTTTTTGTTAGACATTAATAGTAGCTGTTACTAGTGTCACTGTTGTTTTTGTTAGAGATTAACAGAAACAGTTAGTAGTGTCACTGTTGTTTTTGTAAGAGATTAACAGTAACAGTAACTAGTGTCTTTGTTGCTTTTGTTAGAGATTAAGAGTAACAGTTACTATATTCACTTTTTTTGTTAGAGATTACAAGTAACAGCTACTAGTGTCACTGTTGTTTTTGTTAGAGATTAACAGTAACAGTTCCTAGTGTCACTGTTGCTTTTGTTAGAGATTAACAGTGACAGTAGTAACAGTTACTGTTAAACTCTAACAAAAACATTGTCAATAATATCAGTTACTGTTCATCTCTAACAAAAACAGACACACTAGTAACTGTTACTGTTAATCTTAAACAAAAACAACAGTGACACTAGTAACTGTTACTGTTAATCTCTAAAAAAAAAGTGACACTAGTAACTGATACTGTTAATCTTAAACAAAAACAACAGTGCCACTAGTACCTGTTACTGTTAATCTCTAAGAAAAAACAGTGACACTGTTAACTGTTACCTTTAATCATTAACAAAAACAACAGTGACACTAGTTACTGTTACTGTTAATGACTCACAAAAGCAACAGTGACACTAGTAACAGTTACTGGTAATCCTTTTACAAAAACAACAGTGACAGTAGTAACTGTTTCTGTTAATCTCTAATAAAACCAACAGGGACACTAGTAACTGTTACTGTTAATCTCTAACAAAAATAACGGTGACACTAGTAACATTTACTGTTAATCTCAAATAAAAGCAACAGTTACAATAGTAACTCTTAATGTTAATCTCTAGCAAAAACAACAGTGACACCATTAACAGTTACTGTTAATCTCTAACAGAAACAGCAGTGACACTAGCAGCTGTTACTCATAATATCTAATAAAAAAAAACCAGTGACACTAGTAAATGTTACTGTTAATCTCTAACAAAAAACAACAGCGACACTAGTAACTGTTGCTGTTAATCTCTAACAAAAACATAAGTGACACTAGTAACTGTTACTGTTAATCTCTAACAAAAACAACAGTGGCACTAGTAACTGTTACTGTTAATCTCCAACAAAAACAGTGACACAAGTAACTGTTACTGTTAATCTCTAACAAAACAATGACACTAGTAATTGTTACTGTTAATCTCTAACAAAAACAACAGTGGCACTAGTAACGTTAATATCTAACAAAAGCAACAGTGACACTAGTAACTGTTACTGTTAATCTCTAACAAAAATAACAGTGACACTAGTAACAGTTACTGTTAATCTTTAACAAAAACAACAGTGACACTAGTAACTGTTACTGTTAATCTCTAAGAAAAACAACAGTGACACTAGTAACTGTTACTGTTAATCTCTAACAAAAATAACAGTGACACTAGTAACAGTTACTGTTAATCTTTAACAAAAACAACAGTGACACTAGTAACTGTTACTGTTAATCTCTAAGAAAAACAACAGTGACACTAGTAACTGTTACTGTTAATCTCTAACAAAAACAACAGTTACACTAATAACTGTTACTATTAATTTCTAACAAAAACAGTGACACTAGTAACTGTTACTGTTAATTTCTAAGAAAACAGTGAAACTACTAACTGTTACTTTTAATCTCTAACAAAAACAACAGTGACACTAGTGACTGTTACATTTATTCTCTAACAAAAACAACAGTGATACTAGTAACTGTTACTGTTAATCTCTAACAAAAACAACAGTGACACTAGTAACTGTTACTGTTAATATCTAACAAAAACAACAGTGACACTAGTAACTGTTACTGTTAATCTCTAACAAAAATAAAAGCGACACTAGTAACAATTACTGTTAATCTCTAACAAAAACAACAGTGACACTAGTAACTGTTACTGTTAATCTCTAACAAAAACAACAGTGACACTAGTAACTGTTACTGTTAATCTCTAACAAAAACAGTGACACTAGTAACTGTTACTGTTAATCTCTAACAAAACAGTGACACTAGTAACTGTTACTTTTAATATCTAACAAAAACAACAGTGGCACTAGTAACGTTAATATCTAACAAAAGCAACAGTGACACTAGTAACTGTTACTTTTAATCTCTAACAAAAACAACAGTGACACTAGTGACTGTTACATTTATTCTCTAACAAAAACAACAGTGATACTAGTAACTGTTACTGTTAATCTCTAACAAAAACACCAGTGACACTAGTAACTGTTACTGTTAATATCTAACAAAAACAACAATGACACTAGTAACTGTTACTGTTAATCTCTAATAAAAACAACAGTGTCTCTAGTAACTGTTACTGTTAATCTCTAACAAAAACAGTGACACTAGTAACTGTTACTGTTAATCTCTCACAAAACAGTGACACTAGTAACTGTTGCTGTTAATCTCTAACAAAAACAGTAACACTAGTAACTCTTTCTGTTAATCTCTAACAAAAACAACAAAAACTCCAGTAACTGTTACTGTTGATCTCTAGAAAAAAAGTGACAATAGTACCTGTTATTGTTAATCATTAACAAAAACTGTGACACTAGTAAAAGTTAATTTTAATCTCTAACAAAAACAGTGACACCAGTAACTGTTACTGTTAATCTGTAACAAAAACAGTGACACTAGTAACTGTTACTGTTAATCATTACCAAAAGCGGTGACACTAGTAAAGTTACTGTCAATCTCTAACAAAAACAGTGACACTAGTAACTGTTACAGTTACTGTTTTGTTAGAGATTAACAGTAACAGTTACTAGTGTCACTGTTGCTTTTGTAAATGATTATCAGTAACAGTTACTAGTGTCATGTTTTGTTAGTGATTAACAGTAACAGTTACTAGTGTCACTGTTTTTGTTAGAATTACGTAACTCTTACTATTGTCACTGTTTTTGTTAAGTAACAGTAACAGTTACTAGTGTCACTGTTTTTAGTTAGAGATTAAAAGTAACAGTTACTAGTGTCACTGTTATTTTGAGAATAACAGTAACAGTTACTAGTGTCACTGTTTTTGTTAGAAGATTGACAGTAACTGTTACTAGTGTCATGTTTGTTAGTTATTAACAGTAACGTTACTAATATCAATGTTTTTGTTAGAGATTAACAGTAACTGTTACTAGTGTCACTGTTTTTGCTAGAGATGAAGAGTAACAGTTACTAGTTTTCTGTTTTAGTAGAGATTAACTGTAACGTTACTACTGATCACTGTTGATTTTATTAGAGAATAACAGTAACAGTTACTAGTGTCACTGTTTTGTTAGAGATTAACAGTAACTGTTACTAGTGTCACTGTGTTTGTTAGTTATTAACAGTAAACGTTACTAATATCAATGTTTTTGTTAGAGATTAACAGTAACTGTTACTAGTGTCACTGTTTTTGCTAGAGATGAAGAGTAACAGTTACTAGTGTTACTGTTTTGCTAGAGATTAACTGTAACAGTTACTACCTGGAGTCTACCTGGAGAGAATTCCAGGGGTCAACGCCTGCGGCCCGGTCCGTGACCTGGCCTCCTGTTGGACCAGAGCCTGATCAACCAGGCTAGTGTCACTGTTGTATTAGTTAGAGATTAACAGTATACAGTTACTAGTGTTACAGTTTCAGTAACACCAGGTACAGTATCTAACAAAATCAACAGTTACCATGTAACAGTTAATAGTGTGACTGTTGATTTTAGAGATTAACAGTAACAGTTACTATGTCACTGTTGTATATATTAGACATTAACAGTAACTGTTACTAGTGTCACTTTTGTTGTCTCTAACAAAACAACAGTTACTAGTAACAATTACTAGTGGCAGTGTTGTTTTGTTAGATATTAACAGTAACAGTTACTAGTGTCACTGTTGTTTTTGTTAGACATTAACAGGTTCAGTAACAAGTGTCACTCTTGCTTTTGTTAGATATTACAGTAACAGTTACTAGTGTCACTGTTTTTGTTAGAGATTAACTGTAACAGTTACTAGTGTCACTGTTGTTTTGTTAGAGATTAACTGTAACAGGTACTAGTGTCACTGTTGTTTTTGTTAGAGATTAACTGTAACAGTTACAGTAACCTAGTGACTGTTGATTAGTCTCTAACAAAACACATTTACTAGTAACATTTACTAGTGTCACTGTTTTTTGAAAATTAACAGTAACTGTTACTAGTGTCACTGTTTTGTTAGAGATTAACTGTACAGTTACTAGTGTCACTGTGTTTTGTTAGAATTAACTGTAAAGTTACTAGTGTCACTGTTGTTTTTGTTAGACATAACAGTAACAGTTACTAGTGTCACTGTTGTTTGTTAGCATAACAGTAAAAGTAACTAGTGTCACTGTTGTTTTGTTAGAGATAAACAGTAACAGTTTCTAGTGTCACTGTTTTTGTTTGAGATTAACAGTAACAGTAAATAGTGTCACTGTGTTGTTAGAGATTAACAGACCAGTTACTAGTGGCACTGTTTTTTATTAGAGACTAACAGTAACAGTTACATGTCACTGTTGTTTTGTTAGAGATTAAGAGTACCAGTTATTAGTGTCACTCTTGTTTTTATTAGAGATTAACAGTAACAGTTTCACTGTTATTTTTGTTAGAGATTAACAGTAACAGTTAGTAGTGTCACCGATGTTTTTGTTAGAGATTAACAGTAACAGTTACTAGTGTCATTGGTGTTTTTTAGAGATTACCAGTGACACTAGTAACTGTTACTGTTAATTTCTAACAAAAACAGTGTCAATAGTAAGTTACATAAGAACATAAGAACATAAGAAAGAAGGAACACTGCACCAGGCCTACTGGCCTTGCAGGCAGGTCCAAGTCTCCAACCAGTTTAAGTTAATGCCCCGACGCAGCCAGGTCAGGTTACATTCACTTAAGGAAGGAGCACTACATCTGACCTAGTAGGCTAAGCTAGTCAGGACCAACTCTCATCCACCCACAGCCACCCATGTAATTATCTAACCTATTCTTAAAAGTGGTCTGGTGGCTTGAGCTCTCGCTTCACACACGGAGGGCCCGGGTTCGATTCCCGGCGGGTGGAATCATTTCGCGTGTTTCCTTACACCTGTTGTCATGTTCACCTAGCAGCAAATAGGTACCTGGGTTGTTAGTCGACTGGTGTGGGTCACATCCTGGGGACAAGATTAAGGACCCCAATGGAAATAAGACAGAGAGTCCTCGATGACGCATGACTTTCTTGGGTTATCCTGGGTGGCTAACCCTCCGGGGTTAAAATCCGTAGAAATCTTATTATTAACGTCTTAGCTTCTATGACGGTACTCGGGAGTTTGTTCCACTCATCCACAACTCTATTACCAAACCAGTGATTTCCTATATCCTTCCTGAATCTGAACATTTCCAACTTGAATCCATTGCTGGAGTCCTGTCTTAGCTGGATATTTTCACCACGCTATTTACATCCCCTTTATTTATTCCTGTTTTCCATTTATACACCTCAATCATATCCTCCCTAATTCTACGCCTTTCTAGAGGTGCAGATTCAGGGCCCTCAGTCTATCCTCATAGGGAAGATTTCTGATACATGGGCTCAACTTTGTCATCCTCCTCTGTACGTTTTCCAGTGCATTTATATCCATTCTGTAATACGGTGACCAGAACTGTGCAACATAATCTAAATGAGGCCTTACCAAAGATATATAGAGTTGAAGAACAACCTGAGGACTTCTATTATTTATACTTCTTGATATGAAGCCAAGGATTCTGTTAGCTTTATTGCGAACACTTATGCACTGTTGTCTTGGTTTAAGATTACTACTAACCAGAACTCCTAAATCCTTCTCGCAATCACAAGTAATAAGATCTACATTATTCAGTTTATATGTGGTATGGTTATTGCCTTGCCCAACATTTAGAACTTTGCATTTGTCTACATTAAACTGCATCTGCCATTTCTCCGACCACTGCATCAGTCTATTCAAATCATCCTGGAGTGTTCTAATGTCCTCATTAGAATGAATTGGACTGCCTATTTTGGTGTCATCAGCAAATTTGCTTATGCTGCTATTTATTCCTTCATCTATGTCGATTATGTAAATTGTAAACAACAGGGGGCCCAAAACTCACCCCTGTGGAACACCGCTTGAGACGTGCCACTCTGATTTCTCTCCATTTATGCAAACTCTCTGCTGCCTATTTGTCAACCATGCCTCTACCCAGGAAAAATTTCACCTCCTATTCCGTGTGCCTTAAGTTTCCTCAGTAACCTCTGATGTGGAACTTTATCGAAAGCCTTACTGAAGTCCATATACACAATATCATATTCATTACCATGATCTACCTCCTCAAACACCTTAGTGAAAAAAGTTAGTAAATTCGTAAGACAGGAACGCCCCATAGATACAACAATGCCATACCATAACCTGTAACACAGCTTATTTAACTAAATAAGCGAACAAGAAATGCATGGATAATAAGACGTTAAGCTATCTCTTATGTTACCCCTGACATGACTCACAATGACATGTGAAAATGCTCAATCCCACATATCAAATCTGAACAATAACAAATACATTTTGCGGAGGTTTATATCATTTTGAATTTTAGAATCACTATTTGACAACCATAATTTATACAGTACCATACAAAGACAATTAACATAATGCAAAACAATGTTGTTACAATCACTGAAAGATAATTATACTATAAACACAGAAACTGAATTTATAACAACCAAAGAAAATCAAAGAAAATCCCGACCTATCACACAATACCTTATATTTGTTTTAAATTTCATTTAACAGGACAAATATATACAAAAGCAGAAGATACAACAATGCCATACCATGATCTGTAACACAGCGTATATAGCTAAATAAGCCTACCAGAAAAGCATAGAAAATGCGACGTCAATCCATCTCTTATTTAACACCTTACATGTCTCACAGTGACATGTCTCACAGTGACATGTCTCACAGTGACATGTCTCACAGTGACATGTGACAATTAACAATCCAACAAATCAAAACGGAACAATAATCAATACAATTTGCTGAGAATTATATCTTATTGAATTTGATAATCGCCATTGAAAAAATTTAAATGAATTAAAAATATATATATAAATAAATATACCCACACCATACACAAGGCATTACCTTGCCAATACAAATAACATAATTCATACAATGATGTTACAATTAGTGAAACAAAGTGTATTATAAACTGTTGAATCCGAATTATTTATCAAATTCACACAACCAAAGTAAAATTTTCCGACCTATCACACAATCCCCATATTTTATCATACACGAACTAGTTTATTCTAGTACAAACCAGAAGAGAAATTTTTTCATGCCTAGGAGTGACACCTAAGATGATTTTATTATAAAACATATATATACACATGACATGTTCCAATGGATATCATTACATTCATGAACGACAACTTAATGTACAATAATTAAATACTTCCCTACATATAAACAATATAACCAAAATTTTTAAAAATTATAATAAACATAACCAGCCATTCTACCATAATACGTATTATAACAAGATGCAATTACACAAAGGTCTATTACAAAGTAATTACAAATAAATTTACTCTACTCAATGTATAGGTATACTTCCTATATCCATGGACAATCCTAGGATAGAACACCATAATCTCCTATAACAACCCACCCTAATAAAAACTCCTCCAAAAACTCTAATAACACCCTCGCAAACAAAAATATAATATCAATATTCATGAAATACATGGATCGAACCCATGACAATGCATGATAATTAATGCAAAACTATTATTAACTAAATCTCCACATTAAATTTAATATTACATTTCCAAAATTTATGTATTAATCATGTCCTTTTACTACCATTATCATTATCCTCTGGTCAAACCACCTCTAACATACCCCACTTGAGTCCCAAAACCTTCTAAAAGTCACCACGTCCAATCAATCAACATCCATGAGAAATCTTTATTAGTCTTTAAAAGTCATAGAACTCATCTATAAATTGTCACCCGTCACTCCTTCCCTCAAATCTATATCCAACCAAACCTCAAGCATTCCCTCGTTATCATCCACAACAAACCTCAAGCATTCCCTCATTATCATCCACAACAAACCTCAAGCATTCCCTCGTTATCATCCACAACAAACCTCAAGCATTCCCTCGTTATCATCCACAACAAACCTCAAGCATTCCCTCGTTATCATCCACAACAAACCTCAAGCATTCCCTCGTTATCATCCACAACAAACCTCAAGCATTCCCTCGTTATCATCCACAACAAACCTCAAGCATTCCCTCGTTATCATCCACAACAAACCTCAAGCATTCCCTCGTTATCATCCACAACAAACCTCAAGCATTCCTCGTTATCATCCACAACAAACCTCAAGCATTCCTCGTTATCATCCACAACAAACCTCAAGCATTCCCTCGTTATCATCCACAACAAACCTCAAGCATTCCCTCGTTATCATCCACAACAAACCTCAAGCATTCCCACGTTATCATCCACAACAAACCTCAAGCATTCCCACGTTATCATCCACAACAAACCTCAAGCATTCCCACGTTATCATCCACAACAAACCTCAAGCATTCCCTCGTTATCATCCACAACAAACCTCAAGCATTCCCACGTTATCATCCACAACAAAAGTTTCAACTGGAAGGACAACAGCCCCGTTTCATCTACGCACATCAACTTAAGTCCACCAGTTGCCTAACTGTACAATCCCTGTAACTACCAGGAAAACACCTACCCCACGCCATGCCATATAACAACCTATTCCTACACTTAGTTCTGTACATATTCGCCGCAATAGCATTCAGTCTCTCCCTTCCTGACATCCCCCTCATTCCCCACGATACATATACAAAATCTACCGCCAAATACAATAAAGCCCTCCTAACTTCCTTCTGCACTCCACCTATATCCATACCTATAAACCTCAAATGGTGTATCCCTCCCCCTCCCATCATTCTAAGTAAATGTTTCATCCATTCCCTAATAATTCCCAATTGCTCACAAAAATAAACCCCATGATAAGCAGTATCTTCTTCCCCACACATTCCACAACAAGCATCCCTAGTTAATCCCATTTTATATAATACCGCCTTAGAGGCCAAAACCCCATGCAAAAAACGATACATAACTTCTCTCACCCTTGGCTTTATCTTCAGATCTTTTAACCCACCCCAGATACTTTTCCAATCATACACTGGAAAAGTAGCGATTCCCTCGACTACTTCCCTTACCTTCCCTGCTTTTTCCAAACGTCGGACTAGAATATTCCCCGGTTTTCTGGCGCACATAAGAATTCTCAACATATCTTCACAATGTACCAAATCCTTACCACTCCACCATGCACGTAAATGTCTCATGACATCACCAACCCGTCTGCCCTTCACTCCCCCGTTGCCAAAAAACAACTTTTGACATACATACTCATAAGTCTCACCTCTAAATTGATTAACCCCAATCCCCCATTACCCACCTCTTTCATCACCAATTCCTTACTCAGCCAATGTCTCCCATATCCCCAGACAAATCTCATAACTTTCCTCGCAAATGCCACAACATCCGCCCTTAAATGGGTAAATCCCAGCCACATACCATATTTTACTATATAATAGCGTGTTCACCGCTATTACTCGCTGATGTATGGTCCCATCACCCCTACTCCATCCACTCATTCTACTTAAAGTACCTTTTAAAACATTCCTTGCATTAACTAGTCTTGCCTCTCCAAAATTATCTTTAAACACAATTCCACAAATCTTTAAACTATCAACTACTTTCCAACCACACCTATACCCCCCTATACCTCCACCTCCCCACGTTCCAATCTCAAGCAATTTTGATTTATCCTTATTAATGCTTAAACCTGTCGCCATGCCAAATATTCCCAAACACTCATTCACTCGTGTTAACGCTGCCTCATTCGTAACCAAAACAGTTGTATCATCTACATATCCAACTATCCCTGCATCACCATCCATACCTTCCTTAAGGTGCTTCACACCATTTCTAACTAAACAATACAACGGATTCTGTAGACAAGCAAAAAGAATTTGAGACAAGGGGCACCCCTGTCGCAGTCCCTTCCCCATACATACGGCTCTACTAATCATTCCTATTTGCACTCTCACTCTAGTATCTCTATACAATGATTCCGCCCATCTCACTATTTCATCCCCAAAACCTTGCTTCCTTATAATTTTCCATAACATTTCCCGATCTACACTATCATACGCCGCCTCCCAATCTACAGCCAAACCCCCCCCCCCTCGCATTCATCAATAAATTTTCGAATACTCATCAAACCTTTTGTAACACTTCTCCCCGGAATACCATATTGTCCTTGCTCTATCACCCTCTCTAACACTTTTTATCCTATTCCCCAATACCTTAGCAAACAATTTATAATCCGCACACATCATCGACAATGCTCTATAATTCCTAAGAGTATCATCCAGATCAGATTTTCGTATCAACACTACCACTCCCGTTCTTTGCGACTCTCCCATGCATTCAGTCTCTTTCATCTCATTCAACAACCTCACTACACATTCCTTTAATGCATCCCAATTTGCAACATAAAAGTCACTCGGCAAGCCATCCACCCCAGGTGACTTACGCAGACTCATGTTATTCAGAGCAACCCACACCTCATCCTCACTTATAACACCTTCCATCTCCATCCTATCCTCTTTATTCAATATTGTTTCTACACTACTCAAAATCTGTTCACTCGCAGTTTTAACACTCATCCTAGTTCCACTCAGATCTTTCCTAAAATATTCCCCGTACCATGCACTCGCATATAAATTCATGGCGTCAGTCGTACGCATAACGTGCCCCTTCTGATACACGCCCATTGTCTCATGCACCTCCAATTTATTTATCAACATGTTTTGTCTACTTTTCCTATATTTTCGCAATACACACATAGAGGGCTTATCCCCCCACAAAACCTCCTCTATGCCACCACGCACACGAATCTCATCAAAACGTTCATTATGGTCTGGAAATCCAACATCCACACACGTAACCGTACCAACATTAACCATCCTAGAAACATATATCCTATCTAACCTCGCAGCATATCCCCTCCTTATAAAGGTAAATTCTACATTATCACCACCTGCAACTACATCCACTAAACTTACACTACCCAAAACATTTCCACTACTTGCCTATCCGTTCTTCCATAACAACACTCAGCCAATTGTCCTTCCAAATACTTCTGGAACCCATACTTCCATTGCGCCTCTTCTCTACCTTTCATCCTATAATATTTCTGAATAGCTGGCTTCGCTACATTCACCCACCATGCAACAATATCCTTCTCTAACCTCCCATTTGCCCACACACACTTCCACCATTCACCGAAACCCATCACTGCTTCCTCACCTTCCAATAATTGCACATTCAATTTCCAATTGCCAGCCACCCACCTGACCATTCTTGACCATTCCAAGTCAACTAACACCTCTCTATGGTCTGGAAATCCAACATCCACACACGTAACCGTACCAACATTAACCATCCTAGAAACATATATCCTATCTAACCTCGCAGCATATCCCCTCCTTATAAAGGTAAATTCTACATTATCACCACCTGCAACTACATCCACTAAACTTACACTACCCAAAACATCACGCAAAACATGCAACACACAACACCCTCCCCCTTGGTTCTACATCCTTTTCTCGTATGATACAGTTCCAATCACCCCCCAGTACTACCACCTCTGGCAATCCTCTCAAAAAATAAATTAATTGTTCCCTCATAAACTCTTCCTTTACACTTCAAACGCTAGTAGCTGGTAAATAAACGCCAATGGAAGCAACACGAACACCACCCCATACCCCGTCTACTCTTACTACCCTCCCCTCCCTACCCTCTTCCCACTTCAACAACTGAAAAGGGCTATTCTCCTTCACTAAAACCGCCACTCCACCCTTGAAAGACCCAGAACTACCAGCATACACTCTAATCCGGCACAATCAAATTTCTACCACATCGACAATTATGCTCTTGTATAAAGGCCACATCCACTGTGTACCTTTTCATGCACACCTCAATCCACTTCTTACCTCCGCCATAGCTCCATTAACATTTAGCGTGATGCTCCTGAAAACATTAGAGGTGGTTTTCCTTTGGATCTACTAACTCTTTTTCCTTCCATTCTCAAACTACTTTGTCCATTACTACCGTTCCTATCCATATTCTTCACTTCTTGTACATCACCAACCCTTTTCTTATTTTTCAAAGGCCTTTGCGGTACATCAACAGTCACTTTTTTACAGGACCTTTGCCCAGGGGTAAGTACATCATCCCTCATGGCCATGGCTCATTTCCTTGAATCATTATGAATTTCCATATCAGTTTCCCTATCCTCATTATGAACAATAACCTGCACGTCGTGCACTTCCAATCCTCCATCATCAGGACTTTTATCTCCCATTTCCCCCACTACACTCAAAATCTCTTCAGCTTTTTCCACAGAACAAATCTCATTTGTCCCTTGCGAATTATCCAATAATCCACTCACCAACTCAGGAATCACCTCACTCATACCCAAATCTAGTTCTGCTTCCTCTTCAATTGTTCCCATTGCAGCCTGTGTGTTCACCGGAAGCGTTTTACACGTTTCCATCGACTGTGTTACTATGTCACTCCATCTTGCAGTTGCGACCACGCCCACACCGTCCTGAGATTCATGCAATTCTTCATGTCTGTCCTTACTCGTACGCTCCTCATCCGGACGCCATCCTTGTCGTTTATTACATGCAGCAGCCATATGCTCATACGAGTCACATATACGACATGTTCTTTGTTGACCAGCATATGTTACATATACTTGTGTTCTGAATTCTGGTAACACTACATATGAAGGTATTGCCCTTCGTAATGACATTTTAAGGCTATATGATCCCTCAGGTACACCTTCATATAAACCATCAGTCCAACGACCCATTACAGCCGCATGTATTTCTCCATATTGCTTGAAAACATTCTTTACATCAATTTCCTGCGCTTCAAATGGTAATTTTCTAACCTTTATCCATTTGTATTGTTTGGAAACATCATTTTAACTTCACTTCCACTGTAGCATTTACTTGCAAACACTTGTCCTCGAACTTATCAACAAGTGCTTCATAAACTTGGATAGTCATCAATTTGATGAATATTCTTGCACTGCCATTGAGCGCAACACTGTAAATATCATCATTTGCTATGCCATATTTGTCTCGAATGATAGCCGGCAGCAATACATTAGCATTCGATGGATAAATGGCTCCATTTATGAGTTCCATGCAGACAGTATTCACTCTTCTCCGGAACTGTGTCGTCATCTTGCTATGAAAACACCAACTGCCTCAGCACAACAAGTGAGTAGCCAGTAGCACCTGCCACAGCCAAGGCTGAGCAGCGAATGTTTTTGAGATGAGACGAAAGGTTCGCGTGCCGGAAGGAAGTCGTTGGCATGCCAAGGGTTGCCCACCCCTGCCCTAGATGTTGTCACGAAGCACCTTGCGATGACGTTTGGCGCCACCCTATACGAGTCCTTTGCCTCCCTTGCCGCGACCAGTAATGCAGACTGAAGAGTTTTCGAGAGCTAAGCGAATTCAGTACGCAGTCGGCACGGCAGTCTGGTCAAGAATAAATCTTTGCAGACGTGTCTGCCTCTCTCTGCTTACTGGTCCACCTCTTTAAAAGCTTTAAATTAGTTTCTTTTGTCTGTCCATTATTTGAATATTGTATAGATAAATAAGCGAAGATGTGAGTGAGACAATAGGATCCTGGTAGACACTGATGTGAAAGATAGTTTAGAGTTCCTGGAAACTTTTATCATAATAAACATTGCAGAACATAAAAGAACAGCATATAAATGTATAAGAAAGGTAGATTAACACACGCCTTGGCACAGGAAGACGCAAAAAATGTGCAGTAATATATAAAAAAGCAGAGCAACATGGAAGAACAGTTCATTAATATGCAACAACAGTATAGTAACATGCAAAAACTGAATAGTAACACATGAAACAGTACAGTAACACACACAAACAGTGGAGTAAGACAGAAAAGGTACAGTAACATACAGAACATACATGTAGAACAATCAACAGCTTCACATAATGTAACACGCTGCATTTTGACCATTCACAGAGTTTTGTGATATAAACAGATCACAATGGTTAATACCAGTGACCTCAGATCTCAAGACGTGTGATAATCTATCAAAGATAATGAGGGACGGGTCCAGTGATGTTAGTGAAAAATAATGGAGACAAAATTAGAATTGCAACACGTTTTATGCTTGTAGATAATTTATCACTTTCATGAGACATTTCCTCAGAATGTTCTCTTTATCTCTCAAGAACATCTTTTCCCTCAAGGTTCATAGCATACTAAAATATATTGTGGCCTAATTAATTTTGCGATAAATGGTAATATCTCAGAGACATTCACAACACAGTCGTACTGGCCAGGTTGTAGCAGCGACCTCCAAACTTCTTGTTGCCAGGTGATCGTCTTCCCAGTAGTTAGCTGTTGTTTTCATGACCGAAAGGTTTTTTTTGCGTGTATACGCGAGCGCATTTATGTATCTGTGTGTGCTTTGCAATCACAAAATACGAATAACAAAAGAAATAATATTTATTACATTTTTCATTTAGGTTGACAATTAGATTAAGAATCGAGCAGTCATTTACACACAATACAACGTTTAGACATACACTTTTTCTGGTACATAACTGAAAAAAATATATAATAATGAAGCTACTGTGACTTAAGTAGGACTAAATTTTTCATTAAAAAAAGATATCTGGGTGTCTTGGTGTATTTTCATGTTTGTCTTGATGTGTGTAATTTCAAGACATAGAATTCTCTGTCTCCTCCTGTAATTCCCCCACCAGGAAAGTCTCTACCGTATTTAGAAAAAAATATAATTCCAATCCATCAAGGTCGCCTGGGACCTCCGGAAAGTATGGAAGGTGAGACATCCAGTAGACAGACGGATGAATTCCTGGACACAAGATCCTGGGAAGGGACTGATGTAGGAAGCTGGAGGTGAGGATACTGAGAGAGACGAGGCAAGCCTTTGTGAGTGAAGGGAGACACACACACACTACGCATCCTACAGGATGCAGGTAAATGTAAGATGGTACAAAGTGTCCCAGAGTTTTAAAAAAGTGTCAGTGCAAGTGGTTTAGACTAAGTGATGTAACATAATTGTTGAAGTCGCTAGAGAAAAGTGGATTCAACATAATAGCTAGTAAAAAATTTGAATTTTTGACTACAAAATCCTGTAAAGTTATTATAGGAGAAACTGTTGAATAAAGAAATGGATGGAGAGATGCATTTACCTAGACTATCAGAAAACCTTTGCTAGTGCTATCAGAGATACAAAGATCACTGGGTTACATGCAGTAATACCTGAGATATAAACGTTACGCTTATACATAGTAACACCAGAGCTGCAATGATCACAATATTATACCTGGGAAAATTAGAAAGGCAAATATCATCCTTTAATTTATAGTAATATTAAGGATACAACGATAACCTTGTTATGCATAACAATATGAGAGATATAAAGGTTACTCTTATACATAATAACACCGGTGATGCCAAGATCACAATGTTTAACACAATAACACCAGAAATTGTTAGATAAGGAAGTTACACATAGAAACACACAGAGATCACACTTTTACATGAATGAAAATACAGAAAAAAGTAAAATAAGAACATAAAAATCTATGACATTTAAATAGAAGACTAAAATAAACAATAAATGGCTTCTCCATGGTGGTCTAGGTAGAGGAGTTCTTCTCTTCTGTCTGTACTATGTTTCTAGTCTGCCCTGGCGGGTGTATTTACTGGGCACATATTTCTGTGTGTCCTCCCCAGTAATTACATCTGCTTGTATATACTGATATTTCAACACTTGTGTTGTAATATCATATATGGGCAGTGCTTCATGGTGTTGCTGCATTTGAAGAGTTAAGTTCCTCTCTGAGGAAATGCTGTGTTTGGGGTTCACAGCTCTCAACGTCCCCCTCAAATGCTGTGTTTGGGGTTCACACCTCTCAACGTCCCTCTCAAATGCTGTGTTTGGGGTTCACACCTCTCAACGTCCCCCTCAAATGCTGTGTTTGGAATTCACACCTCTCAACGTCCCCCTCAAATGCTGTGTTTGGGGTTCACACCTCTCAACGTCCCCCTCAAATGCTGTGTTTGGGGTTCACACCTCTCAACGTCCCCCTCAAATGTTGGAGTTTAAATCCACTTTTTCCTTTTATTTTGTGATAATATTTTGCTAAATGAGTGTAAGTGTAAAACACATTTTCACACATTGTCAAGGAGTGTAAACACTGACTGATAGAACTCTTGTAACCTGAAAAGTTTCTTGTAAATTGCACATAATTTCCTTTTTTTCATACTCATAACGAGAGAGCACAATATTACTGAGAACTGATAGTGCAGTTAATTATTCAACATTCACTTTTCTTAATCAGAACACTTAATTAACTACAAGTCCATTATGATTGCTCTTCATAGCTTTAAAATATTTCTCTCAAAGTTTATTAAAATCTGTTGTTTATACATATTTGTCTGCACTTACATGCGAGCCAGCATTCAGCTTTGTGACCCTAACAAGTAAATCATTCCAAACAAATTTAGTGATTTAGTAAAAGGACACAGGTTGTTGGTCGTGGTAGTTGTGGTGGTAGTGGTAGTAACATGAATTACCTCTGCTACTAGTACTACCACCACCACCGCGACCACCAATAGCATGGGCCAGTAGAGTTACTACTTATGCTTTTTCACATTATTTTGTTACATATACTGTATATAGCCTCTGTGACCTTTTATTGTTTGCATAGATTTAACAAAGCAATAATACGTCTGGTTAGTTGCAGATGTGTCCTTTTACCTAACATGGTCTCGGTATTCTACCAACATTATTACAGAATTAATGATTTGTCTTCCATTCTGCGTTTAGAAATTAAACAAAAAATCCCAACATGGATAAACTAGATTCAGAAACCATGCCATAAATGGTGCTGAGAAGCTGGTCACCAAATTATAAATACGTATGTTGTTCATTCTCACTGCATAATCTTAGATGCCAACCTAAATAACGCCAATTTTATACTGCACATTTTCAACCTTTTAAAGTCTAATCTGGATTATGCAATAAACTTTCATTATAAATCAGTGTAAAATTAGAACAAATTGATTGGTGTAAAAAAGAGATCTTGGTCCGTGTCCTACGTACTGCACTTTCAAATGTATGCCACAAATGTATGCCACAAATGTATGCCACAAATGTATGCCACAACAACAATGTATTAATGTTGGTAGAATTACCGACAATTTGTTAAGTAAAAGAACACAATTGCAATTAATGCGACATTTTATTGTGGCAACTTTTCGCCCTCCAGGAGCTTTGTCAAGTTTTGTGAAAGGTTTGACAAAGCTCCTGAAGAGCGAAGCGTTGCCACAATAAAATGTCACATTAGTTGCACTTGTCTCCTTTTCCTTAGCACATAGAATAGAGAGGAAGCATCACCTGTGAAGGTTACTCTCTGCTATTATGTCTTATCATCACCAGACGCTGAGTTGTTTATAAAGTCTGTCTGCTGCAACTAGTTTAGAAAATTTTGATCTCTAAAATTAGAATTAAAGTAAATTCAAAACATATATACGCTGTGAGACACACCTCTCGGGTGTATATTATTAATATTATTAGTATTATTATTGCGTGTGTGTGTGTGTGTATGCTGGTGTGTGTGCGCGCCAGCTTGTGTGTTTGTCTGCTTATAAGTATGTCTTTTTTGTCAGTGTTTGTACAGGCCTGCAAAGGCACTTGTGATTGACACTAAACCTGTTATGTAAGGTGTGTGCGTTTGTGTGTGTGTATGTTTGTATCTGTGTGAATGTTTGTTTTCCTGATTCCTGGTCTCCAGGTCCTGATTATTTCTTATACTGAACCTGCAGTCCACTTAACCTCCCTCGCACTGAATATGTACTTATATTACATAACATTAAGCCTGATTAAGAAATCACTAATTAGTAGAGAATGCAGCCACAATAAATCCTGACAAACAAAAATCCAATCTATGCAAATTCTATGCCTTGGGTATCTGCAGGCATGGTATATCTCGAAAAACAGTTGGGACATGCACTTTTCACCATCCCAAATAATACCGCACCCACATGACAACAGGAGGGTGCAACTCTTCTTCTTGTGATTTATTTCATCCCTAAATGTCACTGGTCAGTCCTTCAAAGACAATGCTACAACACATACTGTCAGGCACATCATGTAAAGGGACAAGAAGATACAGATCACCCAGACCATGGCAAACAAAAGAAAGCAGCCAAAACCTCACCAGAGAAGGATTTTTTTTTTTTTTAGTGGCAGGAAGGAAAAAAGACTGGCAAGAAATGACGGAAATCCTACACCAGATGAAAACACTACTGGAGTGGAGCTGCAATCATTGGCCTCCACTCCAGAACAACAGATATTAATGCTAGCAAATAAAGCCCCCCCTAAATTCCGACAATATAACTACATTTATCTTTGCCAACATACAGGGTCTACAGCCATCAACAAACAACAAAATACCTTACATCAAGGGACTGCTCACGGAGTCAAATGCAATGTTTGCAGTTTTCTCAGAGATCCACATAAAGGATAATTTTCGCAACGAAATATGAATCCCAGGTTATAACGTATTCAGATGCGACAGAGTAAACAAGCAACGCGGGGAAGCCAGCCACTGTGTCACAGAATCACTCATTTGCTCGGAACAACTGAAAACCTCAAAGGATGGAGTTGAAGTTTTGGCAGTAAAGATTGAAAACAAAAACCTTTTCATTGTGAAAATCTCCTAACTCCTGCCCCAGACATCTTGCTGTTGGGTGATTTCAACTTAAGACACCTAAAATGGAGGAATGCAGCAAATTATATTTTAGCAGAGATAACTCCAGGAAGCAGCTAAGATTAAAATTCACACACACACGAACTATTAAATTTATTCAACAAATTCCTCTTAAGCCATCAATTAATAGAGCGAACAAGACTGGAAAATATACTGGACCACATCTTCAATAACACTGATGATCTGATGCTAAATACAACAGTAATAATAATAGAGGTACAAACATGTATGCGCAGGGCTTCTGACCAACAGAAGGTGATTAATTATGAGAGCCTTCACCAAATTCAACTTCAATAACAAAAACATACAGTGGGATCAAGTCAACCACGTCCTAAATGAAACAACTGGGAAGATACCCTGAACAACATGGATCCGAACCTTTGCCTAGAAAGAATTAACTATGTAGGAAGAGAAGATGTAAACTAGAAAGAGAGAGAAGCTCCCCATACAGGCGAAGGCGAAGAATCACAGGGCTCTGGTAGGAACTAGTATATCTGAAATACGAAGGGAGGCACTGGCCAGAGAAATAGCAAATATCGATCTTAAGATTAAGGGATCATACAGGAGACAAGAAACTCAAGATGAACTTAAAACCATCAATGAAACTAAAATATTTAATTTCATATACCAAATCTAGGGCAAGAACAACATCCAGTATTGGACCCCTGCTTAAAAGAGATGGGACTTACACAGATAACAGCAAAGAAATTATTGAGATACTGAAGTCCCAATATGACTCGATATTTAGTAAGCCGTTAACCAAACTAAGAGTCGACAATCCAAATGATTTTTTATGACCGAGACTCAAAATTTGGTCAATTCAAAAATCTCTGATAATATCTTAACACCACAAGACTTCGAAAAAGCAATAAATGACGTGCCCATGCACTCTGCCCCAGGCCCGGACTCTTGAAACTCCGTGTTTATCAAGAACTGCAAGACGCTCCTTTCACATGCCTTTAGCATTCTATGGAGAGGGAGCATAAACACAGGGGTCATCCCAAAATCACTAAAAACAAAGACATAGCCCACTCCACAAAGGTGGCAGTAAAGCAATTGCAAAAAATTACAAACCGACAACACTAACTTCCCACATAAAAATCTTTGAAAGGGTTCTAAGATGCTAGATCGCCACCCGCTTAGATACCCATCATTTACACAACCCAGGGCAACATGAGTTCAGAGCAGGTTGCTCCTGCCTGTCTCAACTACTCGATCACTATGACAAGGTTCTGGATGTTCTGGAGGGCAAACAAAATGCAGAGGTAGTATACACAGACTTTGCAAAAGTCTGTGACCATGATGTAACAGCGCACATAATGCACGATAAAAGAATAACAAGAAAAGTTGGTAGATGGATTTATAACTTCCTAACAAATAGAACACAAAGAATAATAGTAAACAGAGTAAAGTCTGAGGAGGCTACGGTGAAAAGCTGTGTTCTACAAGGCACAGTACTCGCTCCCATCCTGTTCCTCATCCCATATCTGTCATAAACAGAGATGTAAGCCACAGCACCGCGTCCTCCTTTGCAGATGACACCCGAATTTGCATTACAGTGTCATCCATCGAAGCGGACATCAACCAAATCTTTAAGTTGGCCGCAGAAAACAATATGAAGTTCAATGAAGAGAAATTTCAATTACTCCGATATGGAAAACTCGAGGAAATTAAAGTACTATAAGACAAATTCCAACCACACAATAGAGCGAAAAACTAATATGAAGAACCTGGGAGTAATAACGCCAGAGAATTTCACTTTTAAAGATCACAACAATGTATCTACCTCATCTGCTAGGAAAATGATAGGATGGATAATGAGAACCTTCAAAACTAGGGATGCAAGCCCTTGATGATTGTCTTCAAATCGCTTGTTCTCTCTATAAGATAAAGATAAGATAAGATTTCTTCGGATTTTTAACCCCGGAGGGTTAGCCACCCAGGATAACCCAAGAAAGTCAGTGCGTCGTCGAGGACTGTCTGTCTTATTTCCATTGGGGTCCTTAATCTTGTCCCCCAGGATGCGACCCACACCAGTCGTCTAACAACCCAGGTACCTATTTTGCTGCTAGGTGAACATGACAACAGGTGTAAGGAAACACGTCGAAATGTTTCCACCCGCCGGGAATCGAATCCGGGCCCTCCGTGTGTGAAGCGAGAACTCTAGCCACCAGACCACCGGGCCACCGGTGGAATATTGCTGTACACTAACGGCCCCTTTCAGGACAGGCGAAATTGCAGACCTGAAGAATGTACAGAGAACTTTCACGGCACGTATAAGTACGATAAAGTACCTAAATTACTGGGAACGGTTGAAGTCCCTTGATTTGTATTCCTTGGTATGCAGGCGAGAAAGATATATTATAATATACTCTTGTAAACAGCCTATCCAGAGGCTGTTTCAAACTGCGCGGCACTATGGTGCTGCCCTCTATAGGCCTATCAGGTCGGGCTGGTCAGCCATGCTTCTTTCTCACTTCGACGGCCTACCTCACTGAACCAGGATCTACCCTAACTGGCTCCCGGTCCCCTCACGCTCTGTTCCCGTGTACACCTACACTTTGCCATTAATAAACTGAGTCTAGTCATCGGCCGTATCTCTGCACCTACGCTACCATTCTACTGCCCAAAGTAAGCAGCCAAGAAAATAGACTTAACACTCTTGGAAAATCCTAGAAATACTAGTCCCAAATCGGCACATGAAAATCACTCCCTACGAAAGCAAAAGGAGTGTGCTAAGAGACAATGCAATAAGTGTTAGGGGCCCAAGACTGTTCAGCAGCCTCCCAGCATACGTAAAGGGGATTACCAATAGACCCCTGACTGTTTTTAAGAAGGCGCTGGACACCTAAAATCAATATTGACCAGCCGGACTGTACTTCATACGTCGGTCTACATGCAACCAGACTTAACAGCCTAGTTAATCAGGCCCTGATTCACCTCCTGGTCTGTGACCAGGCTGCGGGGGTCAACGCCCCCGCAGCCTGGTTACAGACCGGTGTGCGGGGGCGTTGATCCCCGAAACCCTCTCCAGGTATCTCCAGGTATGAACTAGTTTAGGTATGAATTTTTTACCTAAGAAGTTGTATTTTAATTTAATCATGATTTTTACATTGTCGAGGCATTGCTACCCAGCTGAAGAATAATGTTGTTCAGCATGTAGTTCAGCATGTAGGAGTATTAGATCAAATAAATTGTTGGTATCCTCATGATGCTACAGTAGAATGATTCTAATCCAGTTTTCATATATAGGTTGTCAAACAAAAAGCTTAGTCAGGATCCGGCCGCTTCACTATATAGACCAGTTTAAAGATGCTGGTGATTGTGTTAAACTTTAATCTTGTTCATGTAGTACGACAGCACTCCTTTGAACTCTACTAAATTTGTCGTAGTTTTAGGCAGATTTTCGTAGTCTTTAAGAAACTTTATTTGATCTTAGACTTCATGTACAGAAAAATTATTACTGCTGGATGTAATCGTAGACTGGAGACAATGAATTACTAGTGACTAAAAATCCTAGGCTCTGGATTTGACCAAAAGCTATCAAATATTTTTAATGTCTAACTGAGAGGTTTTAATTGTGGAGTCTCTGTAACATGGGTGTAAGTGTTTGAATAGGATCCTCTTAAGTAGAGGACATTACATATATCTGATCAGTGATGCAAACATCCCAGAATTCCTTTGTTATGGAAGGTTTCCTGAGGAAAGGAAATTGTGGAGTACTCCAAGAACAACTTTCATTCAGCGTTAATAATACACAACCTCACATCCTGCACTCCATCAATAATACACAACCTCACATCCTGCACTCCATCAATAATACACAACCTCACATCCTGCACTCCATCAATAATACACAACCTCACATCCTGCACTCCATCAATAATACACAACCTCACATCCTGCACTCCATCAATAATACACAACCTCACATCCTGCAGTCCATCAATAATACACAACCTCACATCCTGCACTCCATCAATAATCAGCGAAAAGCCAGGTAGGTTGTTGGCAATGTGAGTGTAGGGGCAAAACCCACCCACCTTGGAGAATAACTACTGCTTGTAACTGTCAACCAATCAGAGAGAGAAAGGGGGCGGCTCCAAGCTAGTTGACTTTCTAACTAAAGTTCGTCCTGAAGTTGCGTTCCTCATCTACTTTCAGGTGATTAATACATACTAGAGTTGTGGCCTCAGTATGACTGGATCAGCTGTAACATACTAGAGTTGTGGCCTCAGTATGGCTGGATCAGCTGTAACATACTAGAGTTGTGGCCTCAGTATGACTGGATCAGCTGTAACATACTAGAGTTGTGGCCTCAGTATGGCTGGATCAGCTGTAACATACTAGAGTTGTGGCCTCAGTATGACTGGATCAGCTGTAACATACTAGAGTTGTGGCCTCAGTATGGCTGGATCAGCTGTAACATACTAGAGTTGTGGCCTCAGTATGGCTGGATCAGCTGTAACATACTAGAGTTGTGGCCTCAGTGATGGCTGAAAAATCAGTATGTAACATACTAGAGTTGTGGCCTCAGTATGACTGGATCAGCTGTAACATACTAGAGTTGTGGCCTCAGTATGGCTGGATCAGCTGTAACATACTAGAGTTGTGGCCTCAGTATGACTGGATCAGCTGTAACATACTAGAGTTGTGGCCTCAGTATGGCTGGATCAGCTGTACATATGACTAAGAGGATTAGTGGCCTCAGTATGGCTGGATCAGCTGTAACATACTAGAGTTGTGGCCTCAGTATGGCTGGATCAGCTGTAACATACTAGAGTTGTTGCGTCCTTCCAAGTATAGCTGGATCAGCTGTAACATACTAGAGTTCAGTGGTCACTTCTCAGTATGAGCTGGATCAAGCTGTAAACATACTAGAGTTGTGGCCTCAGTATGAACTAGGACTCATGCTGTAACATACTAGAGTTGTGGCCTCAGTATGACTGGATCAGCTGTAACATACTAGAGTTGTGGCCTCAGTATGACTGGATCAGCTGTAACATACTAGAGTTGTGGCCTCAGTATGGCTGGATCAGCTGTAACATACTAGAGTTCTGGCCTCAGTATGGCTGGATCAGTTGTAACATACTAGAGTTGTGGCCTCAGTATAGCTGGATCAGCTGTAACATACTAGAGTTGTGGCCTCAGTATGGCTGGATCAGCTGTAACATACTAGAGTTGTGGCCTCAGTATGGCTGGATCAGTTGTAACATACTAGAGTTGTGGCCTCAGTATGGCTGGATCAGCTGTAACATACTAGAGTTGTGGCCTCAGTATGACTGGATCAGTTGTAACATACTAGAGTTGTGGCCTCAGTATGGCTGGATCAGCTGTAACATACTAGAGTTGTGACCTCAGTATGGCTGGATCAGCTGTAACATACTAGAGTTGTGGCCTCAGTATGGCTGGATCAGCTGTAACATACTAGAGTTGTGGCCTCAGTATGGCTGGATCAGCTGTAACATACTAGAGTTGTGGCCTCAGTATGACTGGATCAGTTGTAACATACTAGAGTTGTGGCCTCAGTATGGCTGGATCAGCTGTAACATACTAGAGTTGTGGCCTCAGTATGGCTGGATCAGCTGTAACATACTAGAGTTGTGGCCTCAGTATGGCTGGATCAGCTGTAACATACTAGAGTTGTGGCCTCAGTATGGCTGGATCAGCTGTAACATACTTGTAACCTAATTATAACTCTGTATTTATCAAAGTATATCCAGTAAATATTAATGGTAGTGGATATATATGCGTATTCAAAAACAACTTCAGGTGCATGTTTTTTTCTCTTTAACATTATTCACTTGTTTTATTAGTTGCTGGTATTAAATCTTAATAGCCAGGTACCCCAGGTATTTAACAATACCTGTGTTCTTTATGGATAGGGATCAACAAATGTGTTAAGGTAATTTACAGTCTCTCCTAATAATACTTGTTTAAAACATTAATGTGCTAAAGCTTTTGTTTTTCATTATTAGTAAGGTAAACTACTTCCCATAAACATTCAATACTTTATTAGAACCTTCCAAGTGGCTAGTAATATATTGGTAATAACTCAAAAACTTCCTAAATATAATTAAGCTTATAAATCTTACCCTAAAATCAAGCAGAAGTTTCTGAGGAAAACTCTCAACATTAAGGGTTTAACACAGACCACAAGATACACAGAATCTAAGAAAATTTGCACCGATACAGTCTATCCCCCCCCCCCAAAAAAAAAAAAAAAAGTTTCCTCATTTTATACGATGTATAAGCTAATGATGACTGATGTCATTCAGATTCCATCCCAGGAAGCGGAGGATCAGTCAAAGTCCTTCCATCAAGGGTCCCTCACCAAGATCAAAGTATCCCTCACCAGCATCAAGGGTCCCTCACCAACATCAAGGTATCCCTCACCAACATCAAGGGTCCCTCACCAATATCAAAGGTCCCACACCAACATGAAGGTATTCCTCACCAACAGTTATGTCATACAAAATATTACTATACAGTTTCGTCATTAAAAATGGCGGCTACCCATTCCATAAACAATAACAATTTCTTGTACGTATAATACAACAGTGTTGAAGCATTAAAACTGATCACCAGAACATTTTTAAAGCGGTTTCGCTGAAACCAAGTTCGATAATGGTATATACCAGTGGTTTCAAAAGTTTTTTCTCTGGGCCGCACATTCATAATAAAAATTTGGTCACGCCACACCATTTTTTTTATTGATAAGAAATACATTCAAAACCAATTAATAATAAAAAAAAATTTAATCGTAATACTGAACCAATTGCAGCAAAGTAAATGTCACATAAAGAACACCTCAACTCAAGTATACAAATGAAGCAATACAACTGAAGCATTACAACTGAAGCAATACAACTGAAGCATTACAACTGAAGCAATACAACTGAAGCATTACAACTGAAGCAATACAACTGAAGCATTACAACTGAAGCATTACAACTGAAACAATACAACTGAAGCATTACAACTGAAGCATTACAACTGAAGCAATACAACTGAAGCAATACAACTGAAGCAATACAACTGAAGCAATACAACTGAAGCAATGCAACTGAAGCATTACAACTGAGTCAAGCAATACAACTGAAGCAATACAACTGAAGCAATACAACTGAAGCATTACAACTGAAGCAATACAACTGAAGCAATACAACTGAAGCAATACAACTGAAGCAATACAACTGAAGCAATGCAACTGAAGCAATGCAACTGAAGCAATACATCTGAAGCAATACAACTGAAGCAATACAACTGAAGCAATACAACTGAAGCAATACAACTGAAGCAATACAACTGAAGCAATACAACTGAAGCAATACAACTGAAGCAATACAACTGAAGCATACAACTGAAGCAATACAACTGAAGCAATACAACTGAAGCAATACAACTGAAGCAATGCAACTGAAGCAATACAACTGAAGCAATACAACTGAAGCAATACAACTGAAGCAATACAACTGAAGCAATACAACTGAAGCAATACAACTGAAGCAATACAACTGAAGCAATACAACTGAAGCAATGCAACTGAAGCAATACAACTGAAGCAATACAACTGAAGCAATACAACTGAAGCAATACAACTGAAGCAATACAACTGAAGCAATACAACTGAAGCAATACAACTGAAGCAATACAACTGAAGCAATACAACTGAAGCAATACAACTGAAGCAATACAACTGAAGCAATACAACTGAAGCAATACAACTGAAGCAATACAACTGAAGCAATACAACTGAAGCAATACAACTGAAGCAATACAACTGACACAATACAACTGAAGCAATACAACTGAAGCAATACAACTGAAGCAACACAACTGAAACAATACAACTGAAGCAATACAACTGAGCAATACACTGAAGCAATACAACTGAAGCAATACAACTGAAGCAATGCAACTGAAGCAATACAACTGAAGCAATGCAACTGAAGCAATACTACTGAAGCAATATAACTGAAGCAATACAACTGAAGCAATACAACTGAAGCAATACAACTGAAGCAATACAACTGAAGCAATGCAACTGAAGCATTACAACTGAAGCAATACAACTGAAGCAATACAACTGAAGCAATACAACTGAAGCAATGCAACTGAAGCAATACAACTGAAGCAATACAACTGACGCAATACAACTGAAGCAATACAACTGAAGCATTACAACTGAAGCAATGCAACTGAAGCAATACAACTGAAGTAATGCAACTGAAACAATGCAACTGAAGCAATACAACTGAAGCAATACAACTGAAGCAATGCAACTGAAGCAATACATCTGAAGCAATACAACTGAAGCAATACAACTGAAGCAATACAACTGAAGCAATACAACTGAAGCAATGCAACTGAAGCAATACATCTGAAGGAATACAACTGAAGCAATACAACTGAAGCAATACAACTGAAGCAATACAATTGAAGCAATGCAACTGAAGCAATACAACTGAAGCAATACAACTGAATCAATACAACTGAAGCATTACAACTGAAGCAATACATCTGAAGCAATGCAACTGAAGCATTACAACTGAAGCAATGCAACTGAAGCAATACAACTGAAGCAATGCAACTGAAACAATGCAACTGAAGCAATACAACTGAAGCAATACAACTGAAGCAATACAACTGAAGCAATACATCTGAAGCAATGCAACTGAAGCAATGGAACTGAAGCAATACAACTGAAGCAATACAACTGAAGCAATACAACTGAAGCAATACAACTGAAGCAATACATCTGAAGCAATGCAACTGAAGCATTACAACTGAAGCAATGCAACTGGAGCAATACAACTGAATCAATACAACTGACGCAATACAACTGA
The DNA here is from genome assembly GCA_009830355.1 of Cherax destructor. Classification (NCBI taxonomy): domain Eukaryota; kingdom Metazoa; phylum Arthropoda; class Malacostraca; order Decapoda; family Parastacidae; genus Cherax; species Cherax destructor. The sequence goes on along the minus strand of WNWK01011138.1, from coordinate 22,182 downwards.
AGCAATACAACTGACGCAATACAACCCGCTAAGCTGTTATTACACTCGCGAAATTAAAGTAATGTAATGAGATAATCGATTATGTTAGCAGTGTAGTTAATGTGTTCATTGAGATGTGTTTCGAGGATTCTTGCCGTTTCACCTACATAAATGCTGTCGCAGCCTCCACAGGGTATAGTGTAAACCCCTGCGTTGACTGGTTCATGGTGCTTGGATTTTGTCCTGGTTAGATCCTTTACTGAAGTGCTAGAAGCGATGGCGACACTAGTGTTAGCTTGTGCTAGTAATTTAGAAATGTTGGATGCAACCTGGCTGTTGGGAAGAATTATAACTGTGTTTGGAGTGGTGTTGGTGCGTGGAGAATTAATGATCTGAAGAGCTCTTCTCTTGCAATCTTTGATGAAAAAGGAAGGAAAATGTAAATCAGTGAAGGTTTGGTGAATGTATGTACATTCCTCGTCAAGAAACTCCGGACTACAAATTCGGCATTATGCTCTCAGGAAAAACCCGATGATGATCCCTCTTTCAGTCTTAGTATCTCTTGTTGGTAACGGCTTGACAAAGCTCCTGGAGAGCGAAACGTTGCCACAATGCCACAATAAAATCTCACATTAGTTGCATTTTGTACTTTTACTTTTCTTTTATTCATAATTCTGTTAGAATATATTTCATCAATTATTTCCTTAATTTAATTTTGAACAATGGTCTGAGAACGTGCAGATATGCATATGAGAACATGTGTATGTGTATATGTTGCATTCAGCTTGCAATGTGGAATGTGTGTGCGCGTTTCATGCAAGATTGTGTTTGTGCGTATGTTTCATGCAAGATTGTGTTTGTGCGTATGTTTCATGCAAGATTGTGTTTGTGCGTATGTTTCATGCAAGATTGTGTTTGTGCGTATGTTTCATGCAAGATTGTGTTTGTGCGTATGTTTCATGCAAGATTGTGTTTGTGCGTATGTTTCATGCAAGATTGTGTTTGTGCGTGTGTTAGTCACTAGCAGTCAAAGACACTTGTCGAAAGACACTTGGCATGCGTTTTGTGTCTGATTGTGAGTGTGTTTACATGTGTGTGTACTCACCTATTTGTGGTTGCAGGGGTCGAATCACAGCTCCTGGCACCGCCTCTTTACTGTGTGTATGTGTGTGTACTCACCTAGTTGTGGTTGCAGGGGTCGAGTCACAGCTCCTGTGTACTCACCTAGTTGTACTCACCTAGTTGTGGTTGCAGGGGTCGAGTCATAGCTCCTGGCCCCGCCTCTTCACTGGCCGCTACTGGGTCACCCTCCCTGCTCCATGAGCTTTATCATACCTCTCCTTAAAGCTATGTATGGTTCCTGCCTCCACTATGTCGCTTTCTAGGCTATTCCACTTCCTGACAACTCTATGACTGAAGAAATACTTCCTAACATCCCTTTGACTCATAGGAGTCTTCAACTTCCAATTGTGACCCCTTGTTTCTGTGTCCTCTCTCTGGAACATCTTGTCTTTGTCCACCTTATCTATTCCTCACAGTATTTTATATGTCGTTATCATGTCTCCCCTAACCCTCCTGTTCTCTAGTGTCGTCAGGCCGATTTCCCTTAACCTTTCTTCGTAGGACAATCCCCTTAGCTCTGGGACTAGTCTTGTTGCAAACCTTTGCACTTTCTCTAATTTCTTGACGTGCTTGACCAGGTGTGGGTTCCAAACTGGTGCTGCATACTCCAGTATGGGCCTGACGTATATGGTGTACAGAGTCTTGAATGATTCCTTATTGAGGTATTGGAACGCTATTCTTAGGTTTGCCAGCTGCCCGTATGCTGCAGCAGTTATCTGATTGATGTGTGCCTCAGGAGATGTGCTCGGTATTATACTCACCCCAAGATCTTTTTTCTTGAGTGAGGTTTGCAGTCTTTGGCCACCTAGACTATACTCTGTCTGCGGTCTTATTTGCCCTTCCCCGATCTTCATGACTTTACATTTGGCAGGTTTAAATTCAAGGAGCCAGTTACTGGACCGGGCTTGTAGCCTGTCCAGGTCTCTTTGTAGTCCTGCCTGATCCTCGACTGATTTAATTCTTCTCATTAACTTCACATCATCTGCAAACAGGGACACTTCTGAGTCTATCCCTTCCGTTATGTCATTCACATATACCAAAAACAGTACAGGTCCTAGGACTGACCCTTGTGGAACCCCACTCGTCACAGGTGCCCACTCTGACACCTCGTCACATACCATGACTCGTTGTTGCCTCCCTGTCAAATATTCTCTGATCCATTGCAGTTCCTTTCCTGTTACGTGTACCTGATCCTCTAGCTTTTGCATTAACCTCTTGTGAGGAACTGTGTCGAACGCCTTCTTGCAGTCCAAGAAAATGCAGTCTATCCACCCCTCTCTCTCGTGTCTTACTTCTGTTACCTTGTCATAAAACTCCAGTAGGTTTGTGACACAGGATTTTCCTTCCCTGAAACCGTGCTGATTGTCGTTTATAAGCTTGTTTCTTTCTAGGTGCTCCACCACTCTCCTCCTGATGATTTTCTCCATGACTTTGCATTCTATACACGTCAGTGACACAGGTCTGTAGTTTAATGCCTCGTATCTGCCTCCTTTCTTAAAAATTGGGACTACATTTGCCATCTTTCACGCCTCAGGTAGTTGCCCAGTTTCAATGGATGTGTTGAAGATTTGTGTTACTGGCACACACAACATCTCTGCTCCCTCTCTAAGGACCCACGGAGAAATGTTGTCCGGTCCCACCGCTTTTGAGGTATCGAGTTCACATAGCAGCTTCTTCACCTCCTCCTCGGTTGTCTGTATTTCATCCAGCACTTGTTGGTATACCTCCCTATTCTGAATTCCTGGAGTCCTTCCTGTCTCCTCTGTAAATACTTCTTTAAATCTCATGTTGAGCTCCTCACATTCCTCTTGGTCGTTTCTTGTGAACTTCCCACCTTCCTTCCTCAGCCTGATTACCTGGTCCTTGACTGTTGTTTTCCTCCTGATGTGGCTATACAACAGCTTCGGGTCAGACTTGACTTTTGATGCTATATCATTTTCATATTATCGCTGAGCCTCCCTTCTTACCTGTGCATATTCGTTTGTGTGTGCGCTTGCTTGTATGTGCGGGTCTGTGTCTATGTACTCACCTCTTTGTGGTTGCAGGGGTCCATTCATAGCTCCTGGCCCCGCTTCTTCACTGATTGCTACTTGATCCTTTCTCTCCCTGCTCCATGAGCTTTATCATACCTCGTCTTAAAACTAAGTATGATTCCTGCTTCCACTACGTCACTTTCTAGGCTTTTCCACTTCCTGACAACTCAATGACTTAAGAAATATTTCCTAACATCACCTAGACTCATAGGAGTTTTGAACTTCCAATTGTGTCCCATCTCTGGAACATCCTGTCTCTGTCCACCTTGTCAATTCCTAGCAGTATTTTATATGTCGTTATCATGTCTCCCCTGACCCTCCTGTCCTCCAGTGTCATCAGGCCGATTTCCCTTAACCTTTCTTTGTAGGACAATCCCCTTAGCTCTGGGACTAGTCTTGTTGCAAACCTTTCTCTAATTTCTTGACGTGCTTGACCAGGTGTGGATTCCAAACTGGTGCTGCATACTCCAGTATGGGCCTGGCGTATATGGTGTATAGAGTCTTGAACGATTCTCAGGTTTGCCAGACGCCCGTATGATGCAGCAGTTATCTGATTGATGTGCGCCTCAGGATCTTTTTTCTTTGGCCACCTAGAGTATACTCTGTCTGCGGTCTTCTTTGCGGGGTTAAATTCAAGGAGCCAGTTGCTGGACCAGGCTTGTAGCCTGTCCAGGTCTCTTTGTAGTTCTGCCTGTGTGTGTGCTTGAGTGAGGTGTGTGTGTGTGTGCTTGAGTGAGGTGTACTCACCTAATTGTACTCACCTAATTGTGGTTGCAGGGGTCGAGACTCAGCTCCTGGCCCCGCCTCTTCGATGTCTGCTACTGGGTCTCTGCTCTCCCTGCTCCATGAGCTTTATCATACCTTGTCTTAAAACTATGTATGGTTCCTGCCTCCACTATATCTTTCTCTAGACTATTCCACTTCCTGACTACTCTGTGGCTGAAGAAATGCTTCCTAACATCCCTTTGACTCATCTGAGTCTTCAGCTTCCAGTTGTGTCCTCTTGTTTCTGTGTTCCCTCTCTGGAACATCCTGTCACTGTCTACCTTGTCAATTCCCCGCAGTATTTTGTATGACGTTATCATGTCTCCTCTGACCCTTCTTTCCTCCAGTGTTGTTAGTCATATTTCCCTCAACCTTGTGTGTGTGTATGTGTGCCTGTTTGTTTGTGAGAGTGTGTGTATGCCTGCTTCTGTGTGTGTTTGCCTGCTTGTGTGTAAGTCATCTTTGTGAGTGATTGCTTGTAAAGGCACTTGTCGACTCATATTAAGCCTGTTGAGTGTGGTGGTGTGTGTGTACTCACCTAATTGTACTCACCTAATTGTGGTTGCAGGGGTCGAGACTCAGCTCCTGGCCCCGCCTCTTCGCTGTCCGCTACTGAGTGTCTGCTCTTCCTGCTCCGTGAGCTTTATCATACCTCGTCTTAAAATTATGTATGGTTCCTGCCTCCACTATATCTTTCTCTAGACTATTCCACTTCCTGACTACTCTGTGGCTGAAGAAATGCTTCCAAACATCCCTTTGACTCATCTGAGTCTTCAGATGTGTCTGTGTGTGTGTGTAAATATTACTTATATTTCATAACATCAATCCAGTTTAAAAAATCACCAAGGCAGGGTGGCCCGAAAAAGAAAAACTTTCATCGTCATTCACTCCATCACTGTCTTGCCAGAGGGGTGCTTTACACTACAATTATAAAACTGCAACATTAACACCCCTCCTTCAGAGTGCAGGCACTGTACTTCCCATCTCCAAGACTCAAGTCCGGCCTGCCGGTTTCCCTGAATCCCTTCATAAATGTTACTTTACTCACACTCCAACAGCACGTCAAGTATTAAAAACCATTTGTCTCCATTCACTCCTATCAAATACGCTCACACATACTTGCTGGAAGTCCAAGCCCCTCCCACACAAAACCCTCCTTTAACCCCTCCCTCCAACCTTTCCTAGGCCGACCCCTACCCCGCCTTCCCTCCACCACAGATTTATACACTCTCGAAGTCATTCTGTCTCGTTCCATTCTCTATACATGTCCGAACCACCTCAACAACCCCTCCTCAGCTCTCTGGATAATAGTTTTGGTAATCCCGCACCTCCTCCTAATTTCCAAACTCCGAATTCTCTGCATTATATTCACATAACACATTGACCTCAGACATGACATCTCCACTGCCTCCAGCCTTCTCCTCGTTGCAACATTCATCACCCATGCTTCACACCCATATAAGAGTGTTGGTATAACTATACTCTCATACATTTCCTTCTTTACTTCCATGGACAAAGTTCTTTGTCTCTACAGACTCCGAAGTGCTCCACTCACCCTTTTCCCCTCATCAATTCTTTGATTCACCTCATCCTTCATAGACCCATCTGCTGACATGTCCACTCCCAAATATCTGAATACATTCACCTCCTCCATACTCTCTCCCTCCAATCTGATATCCAATCTTTCGTCACCTAATCTTTTTGTTATCCTCATCACCTTACGCTTTCCTATATTCACTTTCACTTTTCTTCTTTTACACACCCTACCAAATTCATCCACCAACCTCTGCAACTGTGACAACTCCCACTTTCTATTTGATTCTTTATCTTTTAACCCCACACCTCTTGCCAAGACCCTCGCATTCACTTCTCTTACAACCCCATCTATTGAACAACCACGGTGACATCACACATCCTTGTCTAAGGCCCACTTTTACTGGGAAATAGTCCCCCCTCCTTCCTACACACTCTAACTATAATTAATAATAAAAATAAAATTATTATTTGCGACCACTGTCAGCCTCAGAGTTATCTCTGAGTTACCAGACCTTGCCACTTGGAATCCATCCGTGGTCAGCCTCGCCTCTCTCTCTCTCTCTCTCTCTCTCTCTCTCTCTCTCTCTCTCTCTCTCTCTGCCTTCCAGCTTCAGCCTTCCCCAGGTTCATGTATCCAGGAATCCATCCGCCCGCCTCCGGATATTTCCCTTTCCTCACTTCCCCAAAGTCAGCCTCACCAACCTGTATTCTTGCTTTCCCCAGGTTCATGTATCCAGAAATCCATTCCTTCGCTCCCGGATGTCTCCCCTTCTCCACTTACCCAAGGTCAGCGAGTTAGGTCGGTGCCTTCCCCGGATCAGTGTCTCCAGGAGTCCACTTGTGCCACATCACTTTGACTCCCTTCCCACTTCCCTAAATTCAGCGGTATTCATGCCTTCCCCAGGTTCATGTATCCAGGAATCCATCCGTCTACCGCCAGATTTCTTCCTTTCCCTACTTACCCAAGTTCAACCTCAACAACAACCTTCCCCAGGTTCATGTATCCAGGAATCCATCCGTTCGCTCCCGGATGTCTTCCCTTCCCCACTTACCCAAGTTCAACCTCAACAACAACCTTCCCCAAGTTCATGTATCCAGGAATCCATCCGTTCGCTCCCGGATGTCTCCCCTTCTCCACTTACCCAAGTTCAACCTCAACAACAACCTTCCCCAAGTTCATGTATCCAGGAATCCATCCGTTCGCTCCCGGATGTCTTCCTTTCCCCACTTCCCCAGAGTCAGCGGTGCCTTCCCTGGATCAGTGTCTCCAGGAGTCCACTTGTGTCACCTCAGGTGGACTCCCTTCCCCACTTCCCCAGAGTCAGCGGTTGCCACTCCCAATGACCTAGCTGGGTGGAAACTTGGTCTTGTCTAGCTGGTCTACGGTAGAGACTGTCCAGGTGGGTGGAATTACTGGAGGTGACACACAGAAAACTGCGTCCAGTAATTACACCCACCAAGACAGCCACGACCGTACACCAGCTAGACGAGACCAAGCTGCCACACAGCTCACCCACCGAGGAGAGGCTAATTAAGGAAGATTTTGGACTTCTATTTATGTTGCATTATGTATCTTTAAAAAATACATAATTCTCAATTATATAACTGAGTAAGTGTGGTGGTGAATGTTTTATTCTAGATAGATATTGTCCGTTTGTTTATCTGTTTGTTTACCTCCGTGCAAAAAGCTGTGTGTGTGTTAATCAGTTTTCTTTTGTGTATTTTGTAATTTGTATATTCATCTTACATTTTTTTCAACCACATTTACGTATCTCCACATATACAACCTACACATACACCACACATTCAGTTCTCTGTATCACACTTACGCGCACATAAATGTAAATCAGTGGTACAATATCCTGACCTGTGTGAATAAGACAATAAGTTAAGTCTTGTATTTACTGAGAAGACGTTTCGTCCACCAGAACTTTATCAATCAATCAAAGATTTATAAAGTCTACCAGGACTGTATTTACCCGTCAGGGATTCATAAAGTCTACCAGTACTTTATCAATCAGAGATTGATAGATAAAGTAGATAGATCTATCAGAGTTTCATAGATAAAGTAGATAGATCTATTAATCAGAGATTGATAGAGCAAATTCATATCTCCCGCCGCACTACTGAGAGACATTTCTGAAATTAGTTCTACAATCGTAGGTTAACTGCAGAGTGATCTGAAAGCTGCGTTGCTGTCAGCACAGAAGTGGATGAATCTACAGACATTCAACATATTCCTCAGCCAGCTATATTTGTTCGCTATGTTACAAACGATGGAAATGTATAAGAAGAACTCTTAGACCTGATAAGTTTAAAGGAAACCACAAAAGGCAATAACATAAAAAATGCACTTAACAAAGCTTTATTAAATGCTCAACTACCATTATAAAAGTTATTAGTATTGCAACAGACGGGTCACCTGCTGTGGTAGATCAAAATACTGGCCTAGTTGGGCAACTGACACATGATCTCAACTATCCTGAATGTCTCTGTATCCAGTGTATCATCCATCTTGAACATTTAGTAAGTAAACACTTCAAGATCAACAATGTATCATCCATCTTGAACATTTAGTAAGTAAACACTTTAAGATCAACAATGTATCATCCATCTTGAACATTTAGTAAGTAAACACTTCAAGATCAACAATGTATCATCCATCTTGAACATTTAGTAAGTAAACACTTGAAGCTCAACAATGTATCATCCATCTTGAACATTTAGTAAGTAAACACTTGAAGCTCAACAATGTATCATCCATCTTGAACATTTAGTAAGTAAACACCTTAAGCTCAACATTGTAATAAATTCCGTTTCAAAATTGTGAATTTCATTCGGACAAGTGCGAAAACACCGTAAATTTAGAAATTTTGTTGAGGATCTGAAGCTTGAAGACAAGTCAAGTGAGCTTTGATTCTACTGTATTGTAAGATGACTGTCAACTACCAGTCTGTTGAAGACTTTTGTTACTCTTTTTAAACCAATCATTTATTTCATGAGAAAAAATGAAATAGCCACAACTAGATCAGTAATGGGTACAGGATGTGATGTTATTTACAGAAGTAATGCAACATCTCCAATATTTAAATCTGGCACTTCAAGGAACAAAGTTATTAACAGAACTTAGCCAATCAGTTTTTAGTTTTCAGAATAAAATAAAAAAAAATTCAATGAAATCTGACAACAAAGAAATCTTATCACTTTCCCGACATGAAATTAAGAATAACTACTTTTCCTGATGTTGAAATTAAAGACAGTAAATTGAAGCAATAAGAAGGAAACTTAAAAACACTTTATAATGATTTTTAGAACAGGCTTGAGAAACAGAAAAAGTTAAAGTATGTTTTGAATTTCTTGTGACTCCTCTAGTGATTGATGTCATCAACGATGGATGTCCTGTTGTTGCATCTTTAGTGATTGATGCCATCAACAATGGATGTCCTGTTGTTGCATCTTTAGTGATTGATGTCATCAACGACGGATTTCTTGTTGTTGCATCTTTAGTGATTGATGTCATCAACGATGGATATCCTGTTGTTGCATCTTTAGTGATTGATGTCATCAACGATGGATGTCCTGTTGTTGCATCTTTAGTGATTGATGTCATCAACGATGGATGTCCTGTTGTTGCACCTTTAGTGATTGATGTCATCAACGATGGAGGTCCTGTTGTTTCATGTTTAGTGATTGATGTCATCAACGATGGAGGTCCTGTTGTTTCATCTTTAGTGATTGATGTCATCAACGATGGATGTCCTGTTGTTGCATCTTTTGCCACGTATGTTGCTTCAATAGAAACAGAGCTAATTGAGCTGCAGGAAGACGTGGGTTTAAAGATAGTACATAAAAGCTCATCTCTAACTAATTTTGGAAACAAATCCCAGAAGCCAAGTGTCCCAGTCTTCAGAAAACTGGCTACCCACTACTCTGTGTTTGGGACATCCTACTGTGTGAGTCTCTCTGTAATGAAATTGATCAAGTCAAAACATGGTAGTATCTTCACTAAGAGTCACTTCACTGAGCTTCTTACAACAGTTCTGACACTAAGAGTCACTTCACTGAGCTTCTTACAACAGTTCTGACAATCTATCAGTCAGATTTTAAACTATTAACTGCAAAAATGAAGGTTCAGTCTAAGCCTTCAACCAGCAGAGATTAAACATATTCTGCTTTCGTGAGTATTTTTTTTATAAATACAATTCTAAAAGAATATTTGCTGTGGTTCTTGGACATTCAAAAATGAATGGAAAGTATTATAGGTGACTTGTCTTGTTGACGAACTTGTCCACCACTGCCCACTGCTCGGTACATTGATTTAAGAAAGGTAAAGTAGGACCCATGAGGCAAGGAGAAAGTGATCTGTTAACCTCTAAGTTGAGACAAAGAGAGAGTAAACTCCCTCTCTCTCTCTCTCTCTCTCCACACACACACACACACACACACACGGAGTCAGGAGCTAGCAACTCGCTGGATTTCATTCTCAAGTTCTAAATTTTTAAAATTAAGAGAAACTTTATATTTTTTTCGGTCGCAGGTAATGAAAATATTCTTGTTAGCTTAGTATGACACCCGGATAACTTAGTGTGACACCCGGATAACTTAGTGTGACACCCGGATAACTTAGTATGACACCAGGATAACTTAGTATGACACCAGGATAACTTAGTATGACACCAGGATAACTTAGTAAGACACCCGGATAACTTAGTGTGACACCAGGATAACTTAGTATGACACCCAGATAACTTAGTATGACACCCGGATAATTTAGTGTGACACCCGGATAACTTAGTGTGACACCAGGATAACTTAGTGTGACACTCGGATTACTTAGTGATACCCGGATAACTTAGTGTGACACCAGGATAACTTAGTGTGACACCAGGATAACTTAGTGTGACACTCGGATTACTTAGTGATACCCGGATAACTTAGTGTGACACCAGGATAACTTAGTGTGACACTCGGATTACTTAGTGATACCCGGATAACTTAGTGTGATATTATAATAATTTCCTGTGACAAACCACGGTATGGGTGGGGTTAGAACCCATAGCAAGTGGGTCGTAAGACTACAGGTCAGTGAGTCACCTTCACATCATCACTAGAGCTTCAGTCACCTTCACATCATCACTAGAGCTTCAGTCACCTTCACATCATCACTAGAGCTTCAGTCACCTTCACTTCCTCACTAGAGCCTCAGTCACCTTCACATCATCACTAGAGCTTCAGTCACCTTCACATCATCACTAGAGCTTCAGTCACCTTCACTTCCTCACTAGAGCTTCAGTCACCTTCACTTCCTCACTAGAGCCTCAGTCACCTTCACATCATCACTAGAGCTTCAGTCACCTTCACTTTCTCACTAGAGGCTCAGTCACCTTCACATCATCACTAGAGCTTCAGTCACCTTCACATCATCACTAGAGCTTCAGTCACCTTCACATCATCACTAGAGCTTCAGTCACCTTCACATCATCACTAGAGCTTCAGTCACATTCACATCATCACTAGAGCTTCAGTCACCTTCACATCATCACTAGAGCTTCAGCCACCTTCACTTCCTCACTAGAGCCTCAGTCACCTTCACATCATCACTAGAGCTTCAGTCACCTTCACATCATCACTAGAGCTTCAGTCACCTTCACATCATCACTAGAGCTTCAGTCACCTTCACTTCCTCACTAGAGCTTCAGTCACCTTCACTTCCTCACTAGAGCCTCAGTCACCTCCACTTCCTCACTAGAGCTTCAGTCACCTTCACATCATCACTAGAGCTTTCAGTCACCTTCACTTCTCACTAGAGCCTCAGTCACCTTCACTCTCACTAGAGCTTCAGTCACCTCACTCTCACTAGAGCTTCAGTCACCTTCACATCATCACTAGAGCTTCAGTCACCTTCACATCATCACTAGAGCTTCAGTCACCTTCACTCTCACTAGAGCCATCACTACTTCACTTACTAGAGCTTCAGTCACCTTCACTTCTCACTAGAGCTTCAGTCACCTCACTCCTCACTAGAGCCTCAGTCACCTCCACTTCCTCACTAGAGTTCAGTCACTCACTTCCTCACTAGAGCTCAGTCACCTCACTCTCACTAGAGCTCAGTCCCTCCATTCTCACTAGAGCTTCAGTCACCTCACTTCCTCACTAGAGCTCAGTCACCTCACTCCTCACTGAGCTCAGTCACCTTCACTTCCTCACTAGAGCTTCAGTCACCTCACTCTCACTAGAGCTCAGTCACTCACTTCCTCACTAGAGCTCAGTCACCTCCACTTCTCACTAGAGCTTCAGTCACTCCACTTCCTCACTAGAGCTTCAGTCACCTCCACTCCTCACTAGAGCTTCAGTCACCTCACTCCTCACTAGAGCTTCAGTCACCTCACTTCCTCACTAGAGCTCAGTCACCTCCACTTCCTCACTAGAGCTCAGTCACTCCACTCCTCACTAGAGCCTCAGTCACCTCACTTCCTCACTAGAGCTTCAGTCACCTCCCTCCTCACTAGAGCTCAGTCACCTCCACTTCTCACTAGAGTTCAGTCACCTCCATCCTCACTGAGCTTCAGTCACCTTCACTTCCTCACTAGAGCTTCAGTCACCTTCACTTCCTCACTAGGCCTCAGTCACCTCCACTTCCTCACTAGAGCTTCAGTCACCTTCACTTCCTCACTAGAGCCTCAGTCACTCCACTCACTAGAGCTTCAGTCACCTTCACTCATCACTAGAGCTTCAGTCACTTCACTTCCTCACTAGAGCTCAGTCACCTTCACTTCCTCACTAGAGCTCAGTCACCCCACTTCCTCACTAGAGCTTCAGTCACCTTCATTCACTAGGCTTAGTCACCTCACTTCTCACTAGGCTCAGTCACTTCCTCACTAGGCTGTCACTCACTCTCTAGAGTCATCACCTTCACTTCTCCTAGGCTAGTCACCTCACTTCTCACTGAGCTTCAGTCACTCCTCCACTAGAGATCACTCCTCCTCACAGAGCAGTCACCTCACTCACAGGTGTCACCTCCTTCACTAGAGCTCGTCACCTCACTCTCACTAAGTTCACACTCACTTCTCACTGAGCTTCAGTCACCTCACTTCTCACTAGGTTCAGTCACCTTCACTCCTCACTAGAGCCTCAGTCACCTCACTTCTACAGGTTCAGTCACCTTCACTCCTCACAGGCTCAGTCCTCACTTCTCACTAGAGCTCAGTCACCTCACTTCTCCTAGAGCTTCAGTCACCTCACTCTCACTAGGCTTAGTCACCTTTCACTAGAGCTCAGTCACTCACTTCTCACTGAGTCAGTCACCTTACTTCTCACTAGGAGTCCTCACTTCTCACTAGGCTAGTCACCTTCACTCTCACTGAGCTAGTCACTCCACTTCACTAGGTTCAGTCACCTCACTTCCTCACTAGAGCTTCAGTACCTCCATCATCACTAGAGCTCAGTCACTCACTTCCTCACTAGAGCTTCAGTCACCTCCACTTCTCACTAGGCTCAGTCACCTCACTTCTCACTAGAGCAGTCACCTCACTCCTCACTAGAGTCAGTCACTCCACCTCACTAGAGCTCAGTCACCTCCACTCCTCACTGAGCTTCAGTCACCTCCACTTCCTCACTGAGCTCATCACCTCACTCCTCACTAGGCCTCAGTCACCTCCACTTCCTCTAGGTTTCAGTCACCTTCACTTCCTCACTAGAGCTAGTCACCTCCACTTCCTCACTAGAGCTTCAGTCACCTCACTTCTACTAGAGTTTCAGTCACTCCTTCCTCACTAGAGCTTAGTCACCTCACTTCCTCACTAGAGCTTCAGTCACCTCCACTTCCTCACTAGAGCTTCAGTCACCTCCACTTCCTCACTAGAGTTTCAGTCCTCTCACTTCCTCACTAGAGCCTCAGTCACCTCACTTCCTCACTAGAGCTTCAGTCACCTCCACTTCCTCACTAGAGTTCCTAGTCACCTCCACTTCCTCACTAGAGCTTCAGTCACCTCCACTTCCTCACTAGAGCTTCAGTCACCTCCACTTCCTCACTAGAGCCTCAGTCACTCCACTTCCTCACTAGAGCCTTCAGTCACCTCCACTTCCTCACTAGAGCTAGTCACCTCCTTCTCACTAGAGCTTCAGTCCCCTTTCCACTTCCTCACTAGAGCTTTAGTCACCTCCACTTCCTCACTAGAGCCTCAGTCACCTCCACTTCCTCACTAGAGCCTCAGTCACCTCCACTTCCTCACTAGAGCCTCAGTCACCTTCACTTCCTCACTAGAGTTTCAGTCACCTCCACTTCCTCACTAGAGCCTCAGTCACCTTCACTTCCTCACTAGAGCTTCAGTCACCTCCACTTCCTCACTAGAGCCTCAGTCACCTCCACTTCCTCACTAGAGCCTCAGTCACCTCCACTTCCTCACTAGAGCTTCAGTCACCTTCACTTCCTCACTAGAGCTTCAGTCACCTCCACTTCCTCACTAGAGCCTCAGTCACCTCCACTTCCTCACTAGAGCCTCAGTCACCTCCACTTCCTCACTAAAGCTTCAGTCACCTTCACTTCCTCACTAGAGCTTCAGTCACCTCCACTTCCTCACTAGAGCCTCAGTCACCTTTACTTCCTCACTAGAGCCTCAGTCACCTCCACTTCCTCACTAGAGCTTCAGTCACCTCCACTTCCTCACTAGAGTTTCAGTCACCTCCACTTCCTCACTAGAGCCCAAGTCACCTTCACTTCCTCACTAGAGCCTCAGTCACCTTCACTTCCTCACTAGAGCCTCATTCACCTTCACTTCCTCACTAGAGCCTCAGTCACCTTCACTTCCTCACTAGTCTCAGTCACCTTAACTTCCTTAAGAGAGCCTCAATCACCTTCACCTCCTAGAGGCAGCAGAGTCTTCTAAGTGAGCCTCACACTACCTTTCACTAGGTCATTACAACAGAGTTCCTCTAGTCTAATCAAACCATCAAATTCCTATTTTTCACTTCCTTATGATACTGCTGCTTCTGCTGTTGTTGCTACTGCTTCTGCTGTTGCTACTGTTGCTGTTTCTGCTGCTTCAACAGCATCTAGCCTTCAACCTATTAATTCAGTCATCACTCTTCTCCTTCTTGCTGTTTCCTACTAATTTATAACCTTCAGATCTTTAAAGTACATCATCTCTAACACAACATGTGTAGGACACACAGCTGCTTCATTAACTTTAAACAATATTACTATAGTTGCAACATATCCTCAAACTAATAACTATACGCAGTATAGACTGTACAAAATATTTTGGAAATTTATAATAAATCTTCGTTTTCAATGAAATTTTTATTGTAAGTTAAGAGGCTGGACAAACGTCTGTAGTAGTTCCATAAAAACTGCCTAAAAATAAAGAGAAAGCAAATAAATACCGAGATTTGAAATGTCAACATTCTAGTACCTTTTGGCAGTATTGGTAAAACTTAGAATGTTATAGTTGACTTTACATGAACAATAAAAGGGTAAAGAACAACATTAACGCAGGAAGTGAACAACTTGTCATTATATTGCATCCTAAAAAAAATTTGAATTCTCGTGTTTTAAGAAAATATAAAAATAACATAAATGATAAAAGCTATTGCAGGCGGGAAAGCCCGTCCAGAACCATGGAATATGACAGGGAAACCCGTCCAGAACCATGGAATATGACAGGGAAACCCGTCCAAAACCATGGAATATGACGGGGAACTATGGAATATGTCAGGGAAACCCTTCCACAACGATGGAATAAGACAGGGATACCTATACAGTAAGATGGAATATGGCAGGGAAACATGTCCAGCTCAATAGAATATGACAGAGAAACCCGAATGGAATGAATTGATATGACAATGAAACCTATACAGGTCGACGTAATATGACAGGGAAACCGGACCAGAAGGACGGAAAGTGACAGGAAAATCTATCTAGAAGGATTGAATATGAACGGAAAACCCGTCAAGAGCGCTGGAATATGACAGTGAAACCTGTTCTGAACGATGGAATATTACAGGAAACGCGTCGAGAACAATGGAATATGAGAGGGAAACCCGTCATGAACAATGGAAATGAGAGGGAGACATGTCCAGTGCAATGGAATATGACAAGGAAACCCAATCAGAACGATGGAGTATGATAGGGAAACCTGTCCAGAACGATGGAATATGAGAGGGAACCAGTCCAAATCAATGGAATATGACAGGAAAACACGTCGTGAACCGTAGAATATGACATGGAAACAGTACATGAAGATGAAATGTGAAATGGAAACCCGTCAAGAACGACGGAATATGACAAGAAAAAACTTCCAAAATGATGGAATATTACAGGGAAACCCTTCCACAACGACGGGATATGACAGGGAAATCTGTCCTGAACAATGCAATATCACAGAGAAACCCGTCCTGAATTAAGGAATATGACAAGGAAAGTAGTCGAGAATAATTGAATATGACAGGGAAAGCCGTTCAGAAGGATGGAATATGACAGGGGAAAATCGTCAAAAACGATGGAATATGACGGGAAACATGTCCAGCACGATGAAATATGAGAGAGGAAACTCGTCTAGGACGACGGAATATACCATGAAAACCCGTCCAGAACGATGCATTGTTGCAGGGAAACATGTCTAGCACGATGGAATATGACACAGAAACCCATCCAGAAGGATGTAATATTACATGGAAACTTGTACAGGATGATGGAATATGAGAGGAAAATCCGTCCTAAGCAATGAAATATGACAGGGAAACTCGTCCAGAACAACTGAATATGACTGGGAAACCCTTCCAGCGCAATGAAATATGACAGAGAAAACGGTCGAGAACAGTGGAATATGACGGAAAACTGTCCAGAACGATGGAATATGACAGATAAACCCGTACAAAACAATGGAATATGAAATGGAGATATTTGCAGCCCAGTGGAATATTATAGAGAAGCCCATCGGGAACAATGGAATATAACAGGGAAACGCGTCCTGACGATTGAATATGTCACAGAAACCCATCGAGAACGATGGAATATGAGAATACCAGTCCAAAACAATGGAATATGACAGGGAAACACCGACCAGAACGACGGAATATGACAGGGAATCCAGCAAAGAACAATGGAATATGACAGGGAAACCCGACCATATGGGTGGAATATGACAGGAAACCCCGTCCAGAACAATGGAATATAACCGGAAAAATCGTCAATAACGATGATATATGAGAGGAAAACCTGTCATGAACGATGGAATATGACAGGGAAACCCGTTCTGAGCAATGGAATATGACAGGGAAACCCGTTCTGAGCAATGGAATATGACAGGGAAACCCGTTCTGAACAATGGAATATGACAGGGAAACCCGTTCTGAGCAATGGAATATGACAGGGAAACCCGTTCTGAGCAATGGAATATGACAGGGAAAGTCATTCCCAGCGATGGAATATGACTGGGAAACCCTTCCAGAACGATGGTATATGACAGAGAAACCCGTGCAGAACGATGCAATATGAAAAGGGAAACCCATGTAGAACGATGGAAATTGAAAAAATAAATTCGATTGAATATGTCCGGAAATCCAGTCAAGAACGATGGAATATGATCGGGAAACCAGTCCAGAACAATGGAATATGACAAGGAAACCCGTTCAAAACGATGGAATATGACAGAGAAATCCGTGAAGAATGATGGAATATGACAGTGAAACACCTGCAGAACAATGGAAAATGAGTGGGAAATCAGAACAGGACAACGGAATATGACATTGAAACCGTCCAGAACGACGGAATATGATAGCGAAAACCGTCGAGATCAGTGGAATATGACAGGGAAACCTATCCAGAGGAAGGAAAATAAAGAGATACCGCCGACAACGATGGAAACTTGGAGGAAACCCGAGCAAAACAATAAAATATGACGCGGAAACCCGACCAGCACACTGGAAAATGACGGAAAAACCGTCGAGAAGAATGGAATATGACAGGGAAACCTGTCCAGAAGGATGAAATATGACAGTGAAATCTGTCGTGAGCAATGGAATGTGACAGTGAAACCCGTCTTGAACAAAGGAATATGAGAGGGAAACTCATGAAGAACAATGGAATATGACAGGGAAACCCGTCCAGAATGAAGGAATATGAAAGGGAAACATGTCCAGCGCGATGTAATATGACAGGGAACCCCATTCAGAACGATGGAATATGCCAGGGAAACATGTCCAGAAGAAACATATCTTGAACGAAGAATTATGACGGGGAAACCCGTCCAGAACAATGGAACATGACGGAAACGCCGTCATGATCGACGGAATATACCATGAAAACCCGTCCAGAACGATGCAATGTTGCAAGGGAACATGTCCAGCGCGATTGAATACGAAAAGAAACCCGTACAGGACGTTGGAATATGACGGGGAAAACCGACTAAAACGATGGAATATGATAGGGAAACTGATCAGAAAAATGGAATATGACAGGGAAACCTGAACAAAACAATGTAATATGTCAAGGAAACCTTCCTGAACGATGGAATATGACAGGGAAATTCCGTACAGAACGATTTAATTTGACTGGAAAATCAGTCTATAACAATGGAATATGACATAAAAGCCGTCAAGAACGATGGAATATGATAGGAAACCTGTCCAGAAAATGGAATATGACAGGGAAACCCTTTAGAACAGTGGAATATGACAGGAATATGAAAGGAAGACCCGTACAGGAAGATGGAATATGACACAAAAAACCGACGAAAACAATAAAATATGAGAAGGAAACCCGTCCATAATGATGGAAGATGACAGCGAACCAGTAAACATCGGCGGAATATGACAGGGAAACCGTCCATAGCTATGGAATATGACATGAAAACCGTGCATGACGATAGAATATGACAGGGAAACCCGTCCCAAAAAATGGAATATGACATGGAGACATGTCAAAAACGATGGAATATGAGACGGAAACCGCTACAGAACAATGGAATATGACAGTGAAACTCGTCCTGAACAAAGGAATATGAGAGGGAAACTCAGAAACAATGGAAATGAAGGAAACCCGTGGAGAAGGATGGACTATGACACAAAGCCTATTGCAGTACGTTGGCATATGACACGAAAACCATTTCCAGCATGATGGAATATGACGAGACAAACGTCAAGAGGGAAGGGAATTTGACGGGACCCTCATCCAGAAGTGTAATATGACGGGTAAATTCGTCCAGAACGATGGAATATGGCGGGCTCGTCCAGAACGATGGAATATGAGAGGGCTCGTCCAGAACGATGGAATATGGCGGGAAACTCGTCCAGAACGATGGAATATGGAGGGAAACTCGTCCAGAACGATGGGAATATGGCGGGGGAAACTCGTCCAGAACGATGGAATATGAGAGGGAAACTCGTCCAGAACGATGGAATATGAGAGGAAACAAAAGTAACAAAATTCTGATTTGGGAAAAACGGCATATAATGGGACATTTATTATTGCTTCATTTCTCTCCCGGGAAAAACAGAGTAGATCTAGGAGCAAAATGTTTCTAACAAAGCGTTTAATTAAACCATGATGATACGTCGGTCTGACATGGCCTTGATTGATCCATGACGACAGGTTGTGTCGGGACGTGACCTTGATTGACCCCAACGACAGGTCTTGTCTGACGTGACCTTGATTGATCCATGACGACAGGTCGTGTCTGACGTGACCTTGATTGATCCATGACGACAGGTCGTGTCTGGGGGACCTTAACTGCCCCAGACGACAGGTCGTGTCTGATGACCTTGATTAATCCATGAAGACAGGTCGGCGACTTGCCTTTTGGATTGATCCCTGACGGCAGGTCGTGTCTGAGGCCTTGATTGACCCGACGACAGGCCTAGTGACCTTGACATCCGCCGGGTTCGACGTGACCTTAACGATCCATGACGGCAGGTCGTTTGAGGCCTTGACATCCCCCAACAGGTCTTTCCCGAGGACCGCGACCGACAAAGGTTTTGGGCTGACCTTGATTGTGTCTTTGACCCAAAGGCCCCTTTTTTTTATACAGTTATCGAATGCACAAAAATTAACCACTTTATGTATCCCTGCAACCTTGTGTTTTTGTACCGATCTATGTTTTTAAACCCATTGGAGTTACCAGGCCTCGTGGTGGTTCGGGCCGATAAACCCCGGGTTGTTCTTTTTTTAACCCAAACCAATATGAATACAGTAATGTTGATAAGGTCAGAGAACCAAATTTTAAAATTAGACACAAACGTTTAATTAAAAGTCCCAATTGTTGCACAGGTTAATTTATCATACAACCCCTACACCTGGCTGGTCAGGTACTAATTTTAGGTGCCTGTCCAGCGCCTTCTTGAAAACAGCCGGGGGTCTTTTGGGAATCCCCCCATGTATGTTTGGGAGGCAAAAACTTTCAATATTCCAAAATTTCCGGTTTTTTATTTAAAAAAAGATGGGGTGGTAGGAAAAGGGGGAAATTCAACGGCCTTAGGAAGAAATGCAAAATTTTTTTTACTAATTTCCGAGGCTGGGGCCCCACACATATGTAGATTTTAGAAAAAACCCAGTTTATTTAAATAGAATTATTATAAATATTAATTATAAAAAAGACAAGATGATGTTTAAGGATAAAAGACAAGAAAAGTTTAATAAGTAGGGAAACGTTTCACAACAGATACCCAACTTTTTTACATGTCATACGCTTTAGTTATTGTGTTTTACTTTAGGTTTGTCCAATCAACAGCATAGGATCCTCCGGTGGCAGGCGTTTCCTCTTCCAGATTTGGGGTGCAGAAAAAACGGCTGTCTTGTTTTTAATACTATGTTCACAGAATCTGACCCACATTCTTCCCCTGAAGGTCTCTCCCATCTTATTTTGATGAAGTGTTACGGAAATAGTTCTTTAACCCATTCTTTACATCATATTCCACCAATCGCTCTTCCCCCCCCCACCCATTTTTCTTAACCACAATTTTTTCTAAACACCTAACACTACTTTTAAAAACCTACCCCATACACTTCTCCCCATTGCCTATCCACACAATCTTCCTCCAAAGTTGTTTATTTTGCCCAAGGAAGAGGTAGAATGTTGAAGGATCAGTTATGGAGAAAAAAGGAACATAAATGTATAAATTCAAGGATTTATGTGGATTAAAATAAAGGGTGAGTCATAAAGTGGGGTCACCCTTCTTGCTGTTCCTTTTTCTTGTATCCCATCAACTTTTTTCACTGTAGCTACAACTAAAAATGATTTATATATTGGGCCCCCTTTGCATTCATCCTGAAGTCGACCCCAGTGGTTCCAATACGTAGTTTAACAAACTTCTGTCAAGTCCAAAATGTGTGTTTCTATAACCAAATCCCTTTTTTTCAAAATTCAATCAAATGCTCCCCATTATCATTTTCACCTGGCACCCCAAACTTACCACCCCCCTTTTTCTAAACGCTTCTTCTACTTTAGCATTTAGGTTCCCTACCACAATTATTTCATTTTTCAAAGGTTCCTACACACTCCTTAACATTCCCAAAAATTTCACATCCTCTCTTCTCCAGGTTTTAAAAACCCCATTATGGCCCACTTTTTACATCCGACCCTTTTTTTAATTCACTTCCTTGGTTTTTATCCCTTTCTCTCCATAACTGATCCTTCAACATTGCAAACCCCTTTCCCTTTGCCCTAATCCCAGATCCCTGTTTAACCAAATTTTTTCCCCCCGCTTTGTTTGTTAGGGACATCCTTTTTTTTTATTCATAACTTTAATCATTTCTTTCTTATCATCTTATATTTTTTTAACGTGCAAGTATAAATAAACCGAACAGGCTTGGTGAAAACCAAAAGTTTTGGAGTGCAGTAACCGGGGCACATCCGTCTTGAGGGTTTCTCAGATTCACTCTATTTTAAAAAAAGGAAATTTCCCCTCGGCCATTTTGTTTATTTGGGGTTCTTTTTTAGCTTAACTACCTACCACGCCCCCCTAAGAACAATTGCCATGTACTTTCTTTGTGTGTTCCAAAAAACCAGGAACCACTACACTTGGTGTTTCTTTTAAACCGTGAACGGTATTCATTTTTTTTTCCCAGAAAAAGTTAGGTACACGAGGAAGGAAGGGGGTAAACTTTTGCTTTAAAAAGGTGGGGGAATTTCGAGTATCACTGGGGGCTTATTTCACCGTATCTAAATAAATTCAAAATTTAATTGGAATTTGATTTAAGTAAACTATCTATCTAGAAAAATATACCCGAAAAAAGACCTCTCGGCGTATATATCCTGTGATGAATTAGACACATGTAAATCTGCGTATTTTTTTGAGACGTTTCGCCAACCAGTGACTTTATCAAACAAACAGAAGAGGTAGAAGATAGGCACCTGGGCGGTGTTTTGGGGAAACTTGATGGATCTGAAGGAGCAGGTGTTTACCGCAGTCTTGATGGATCTGAAGGGCAGGGGTTCAAAGCAGTCTTGATGGATCTAAAGCACAGGGCAAGATTTTGGGGTTATCAGAGGGTTAAATGATGGTAATGTCACTGGTAGGGGGGGTTTCCCCCGTAGAGGTAGGTCAAGTAGGTCATGCCCTTTTTGTAGGTGGAAGAGGTCTCCCTAAGTAGGGGGAAGTAAGTCATGCCCTAGAGTAGGTGGAATGTTCAACCCAAAAGGTGGGAAATAGGTCATGCCTAGAGTAGGTGGAAGAGGTCATGCCCTAGAGTAGGGTGGGGAATAGGTCATACCCCAGAGTAGGTAAAAAGGCATGTCCCAGAGTAGGGGAAGTA
>WNWK01011137.1:5000-65000 GCA_009830355.1 Cherax destructor | reverse complement strand
AACCCATGCTGCTTTGGCCCGCCTCATGGTGAGAGAAAACACATAACGCTCTAGTCCACTGAACCACACAATCCTTAAGAGAAGCGCATCCAGCAGAACTGGATGTCGTACTCGCTACCCAAGGACATACGGTGGTGTGGGCGCCTCTAAGCTAATTTCATTCTACTCCCTGTTTTGTGTACTAGCTCATCAAACAGTACATTATAATATTGTAACCACGAACGAGTGGTATTGATCAATAACAACACTACGCTAGTCTTACGCATGTAGCAAAACTACATGTTTTTCTCGTGATCCGAGGGCACTCGTGGCAGTGGCATCTCAAAGATTAATTTCAGCATTCAAACAGGAGGAGGCTGTTAGAAAGTGTTTCTTCAGCCTTAGCATGTTCAGGAAGTGGAGCAAGCAGGAGAGTGAAGTGGCAGAGGCGGGATCCATACATAGCTTTAAGATTAGGTACGTTAAGTCTCTTGAAACCAGGAGTGGACCTAATAGCGAGCCGCGAAGAGGCGAGGCCAAGAGCTGTGAATCGACCCCTGCACCTACATATAGGTGAGTACACACACACTGCATATGTTAGGCCCATCTTGGATTATGCAGCGCCAGTATGGAACACATCTAATAAAACTGTAAAAAAAAAGCTGTAAAAAAAGAGCAGATGTTTGGTGACGGCCCCGTTCAGGGCAGGAGAAATATCAGAGCTGGAACAAATCCAGAGATCGTTTACGGCTCACATTGAGCCATTGAAACATCTAAATTATTGGGAACGCCTTCAAGTCTTGAACATGTACTCATTGGAGCGGAGGAGAGAGAGATACATGATAATATATACATGGAAAGTACTTGAGGGCCTGGTCCCAAATCTGCACACTGCCATAACAACATACTGGAGTGAGAGATATGGGAGAAAGTGTAAAATAAACCCAGTGAGGAGCAGGGGTGCGGTGGGGACAATACGGGAGCACTGTATTAACATCCGGGGTCCCAGACTATTCAACATCTTACCAGAAGATATCCGAAACATCGCTGGAACCAGTGTAGAAGCCTTCAAGATGAAACTAGACAAGTATCTTTATCGGGTGCCAGATCAACCAGGCTGTGATGGATATGTGGGTCAGCGGGTTTCCAGCAGCAACAGCCTGGTTGACCAGGCAAGCACCAGACGAGCCTGGCCCATGGCCGGGCTCAGAGAGTAGATACTCTCGAAACTCTTCAAAGGTATATCAAAGGTATAACGAAACTAGTCCCAGAAGGACCGGAGACATGATTACGAAATACAAAATACTCAGAGGAACTAATAGGGTGAACAGGGAGAATCTGTTTGAGAGGCGGGTCTCAGGTACACAAGATCACAACTGGAAGTTCAAAGCACACAAGATCCGTTGGGATATTGGGAAATACTTATTTAGCCTTAGAGTGGTCAGGAAGTGGACCTAGACAGCGAAGAGGTAGAGGCAGAATCCACACAGAGCTTTAAGGGCTTTTAGGGCTCACGTAGCCAGGAGTAAATTAAAAAATAAAAAGGCGCAATACCGAGACTGGAACAATATACAAATATACCGCAGGCTACAAGCCTGGTCCCGTAACTGGCTCCTTGAATTTAATACCCCACCAAATGCAATGTCATGAAGATCGGGGAAGGGCAAAGAAGACCGCAGACAGAGTATAGGCTAGGTGGCCAAAGACTGCAAACCTCACTCAAGAAAAAAGATCTTGGGGTGAGTATAACACCGAGCACATCTCCTGGCCCGGTGGCTAGAGCTCTCGCTTCACACACGGAGGGCCCGGGTTCGATTCCCGGCGGGTGGAAACATTTCGACGTGTTTCCTTACACCTGTTGTCATGTTCACCTAGCAGCAAATAGGTACCTGGGGTGTTAGTCGACTGGTGTGGGTCGCCTCCTGAGGGACAAGATTAAGGACCCCAATGGAAATAAGACAGACAGTCCTCGAAGATGCACTGACTTTCTTGGGTTATCCTGGGTGGCTAACTCTCCGGGGTTAAAAATCCGAAGAAAATCTTATCTTACTTTGGAGTCCAGTCTCTGGACCAATTATGTACCTCTGTAATCTTTTGACTACCGCCCACAGGATGGGTATGGGGTGCATAATAAAGATATTAAACTAACTAAACTCTTATCTTATCTTATCAATCAGATAACTGCTGCAACATACGGGCGTCTGGCAAACTTAAGAATAGCGTTCCGATACATCACTAAGGAATTGTTCAAGACTCTGTACACCATATACGTCAGGCCCCTACTGGAGTATGCAGCATCAGTTTGGAACCCACATCTGGTCAAGCACGTCAAGAACCTAGAGAAAGTGCAAAGGTTTGTAACAAGATTAGTCCCAGAGGTAAGGGGATTGTCCTACGAAGAAAGATTAAGGAAAATCATCCTGACGACACTGGAGGACAGGAGGGTTAGGGGAGACATGATAACGACATATAAAATACTGCGAGGAATAAATAAGGTGGACAGAGGAAAAATATACACATAAGCAGTATAATGTGATCCTTTATTGACAACGTTTCGCCCACGCAGTGGGCTTTATCGAGTCACAAACAGATCTACCTGGATAACAGAAACATGAGTATTTATAGGATTTAGTCAGGTGGAGAATGCTGGGTCAGGTGGAGAATGCTGCATGTGACAGTCTTCAAAGTAGGGTGATAGTAAAAACCTTGGGTAACATAAAAAGAGATTGGACAAGCTTATGTTTTTATTTTTCTATTGTGTCGGTATTTTATACCATTTATTTCCAAGGTGGACAGAGACAGGATGTTCCAGAGATGGGACAGAAACAAGGGGTCACAATTGGAAGTTGAAGACTCCTATGAGTCAAAGGGATGTTAGGAAGTATTTCTTCAGTCATAGAGTTGTCAGGAAGTGGAATAGCCTAGAAAGTGACGTAGTGGAGGCAGGAATCATACATAGTTTTAAGACGAGGTTTGATAAAGCTCATGGAGCAGGGAGAGAGAGAACCTAGTAGCAATAAGTGAAGAGGCGGGGCCAGGAGCTATGAATCGACCCCTGCAACCACAAATAGGTGAGTACACACACACACACACACACACACACACACACACACACACACGTTTGGAACCCACATCTAGCCAAGCACGTAAAGAAGCTAGAGAAAGTGCAAAGGTTTGCAACAAGACTAGTCCCGGAGATAAGGGGTATATCCTACGAGGAGAGGTTAAGGGAAATCGACCTGACGACACTGGAGGACAGGAGAGATAGGGGGGACATGATAACGACATATAAGATACTGAGAGGAATTGACAAGGTGGACAGAGACAGAATGTTCCAGAGATGGGACACAGCAACAAGGGGACACAGTTGGAAGTTGAAGACTCAGATGAATCACAGGGATGTTAGGAAGTATTTCTTCAGTCACAGAGTGGTCGGGAAGTGGAATAGCTTAGGAAGCGATGTAGTGAAGGCAGGTTCCATACATAATTTTAAGAAGAGGTATGATAAATCTCATGGCGCAGGGAGAGTGACCCAGTAGTGGCCAGTGACGAGGCGGGGCCAGGAGCTATGACTCGACCCCTGCAACCACAACTAGGTGAGTACAACTAGGTGAGTACACATTACTGGGATATGTGCTGAGAGACGAGGAGGAAAGTGGGAGTAGCCCGTTTAAATAAAACTTAATTAAAACCCAAATGGAGCCAAGTAGTTAAGCCAACTGCACACGATGACAATGTAAACAAAGGTAATGACCCAATGAGGCAGTTGAGACGATTTTTTTTTTTTATATAATATGACGTCAAGGACTGGCGACACTTCCAGACCCCCGAGTTTGCGTCCTCCCTGGCAACGCTGGCCCCCCCCCCTCCCCGACTGCAACAATGACTGCAGTTATTTGCAAGAGCGCCACTTCTTCCCCTGGATGAAACAGCGTATTGCAGACATGCATGAAGACAAAGAAGCAAGCTACAGGACAAGATTTTGTTGGGACAATGTTTCGCAATGTGTAGTCTTATCAAGCTTTATCAAGCTCCACGCTAACTGAATCTTTCTCCCGAATAAAAGCTTGTTCTTCAATTTGCGTCTTGTATAGTTAATGGTATAATACCGACGATGTTTTAGGTAAAGGTACATGAGAAACTAATGAGAGGTATATTACAGCTGTCTCGCTAGCCAAACCGAAAAATGGAAGGACACAGAGGGTATATAAAGGGAACGTAGTGAGGTGTGGGAGGGGCTAAGAAGCCATAGTAGTGGTAATAGTAATAAAAGAAGTAGTAGTAGTAGAAGTGACTTGTTCTTAAGTGACAGTGGGGTCTATCATTTTAAGATGGATTTGAGCTTATATTTTAGAGATGAGAAAGCTGCCTTTGATTTTGGTAACTGTATCTGAAAAGATTCTTGCCGCTTCTAGGCATTTTCATTTGTAGATGTCTGGTTTGTTAGTTACTAAACAGACGTCATTTCATTTCGTCAAGTGGCTTGTAGTGTTCCAGTGTTGTACGCAGGCACTGCCCAAGGTGTCGTGTCTGCATGTGTAGATGAGTGTCTAGAAATGCCATTAGGTTCCTAGCTTTTATCCATGTTTATCTTGTAATAGCCTCCACACAGGATAATGTAAACCCCAGTATTGATTATTTCTCTTTCAATAGCAACCTCTGCAAGTAAACATATGAAAGGGCACAGGTGCTCCTTCCATCACTCTCTCGGCAAATCTATAAATGAAACTCCTAAAAGCTGAGTGCTATAGAAACATTATCTCAAGCAACTTTAAAGATGCATGAATGGGGTCCTCGTAATCCCTCCCTGACCATTTGACATACATAACCTGCAAAGAAGACTCATTGAAGTTAGACTGGCAGTCTGGTTCCCACTGTAAGGAAAGACCAGTAACTGGTTATCATTCCTCGACGTCCTCATCCGGAAAGCAGATAACACTTCAGAATTCCAAGTCTACAGAAAGATTGCGAACAAAAATACTGAAATATTACACCCTTCTATTCCAGTCAAGATACTAACACTAAATGAGGTATCATCATTAACATTTTCTTGAGAGAGTAGTGCATCTGCAGACCCGAGTTTCTACACGAAGAATACTCCAGATATTTTTTAGCACAGATCAGTTTTACTAAGAGCTGTTTTTCTAAATTACCTTATTTCAAAACCCAACGTCATCTAAGGTATTCTACCACCCCCAGGATGCCGCCCACAACAGTCGACTAACACCCAGGTACCTACTTACTGCTAGGTGAACAGGGGCAGTAAGTGTACGGAGACATGCCCAGCATTTCCACTTATGCCGAGGATCGAACCACGGACACTCAGTATGTGAGCTGAGTGAGATACCAAGTGAGCCACGGAAACTAACATCGAGCTGCAATTTAATTTCGTCTTTACCAAAGACTTCAAGAAACGAGCCCTTAGTATTAACTCTACGCACTGACACTAATTTGAACAATGGTTACCATCCTTCCCAACAGACCTCCCAACAGACCTCACAACAGACCTCCCAACAGACCTCACAACAGACCTCCCAACAGATCTCCCAACAGACCTCACAACAGACCTCCCAACAGACCTCACAACAGACCTCCCAACAGACCTCACAACAGACCTCCCAACAGACCTCACAACAGACATCCAACAGACCTCACAACAGACCCCCAACAGACCTCACAAAAGACCTCCCAACAGACCTCACAACAGAACTCCCAACAGACCTCCCAACAGACCTCACAACAGACCTCACAACAGACCTCACAACAGACCCCCAACAGACCTCACAAAAGACCTCACAAGGATTAAAGTGGAGGACTTTGAACCAGTCAATGCAAATATATACGCCGGAACACTTCTAAATGAACACATCTATGAGTACAAATGAGACAGCCTCAACAACGCGTGTGTGCAACAACACTGGAACAACACAAGTCATTTGATGAAACGAAACGATGCTAGTGTAGCGATTAAGGAAGCAGATACCCACAACCAAAAATGCCTAAAAGTCGCATTAATCTTCATTTTAAATAAATTATGCACAACAAGATCAGCTTCGTCATCCCTGAAATGTTAACGTGAAGCCTTCTTAACACCATAGACCCGTCGTCACAATACTACCAACACTACTATTGCTGCTGCTGCTAGTACTACTATGTACTTCTATTACTAGTCCCATCAGTACTGATTCTTGATTAACCCTGCCTCCCACGGCTCACTTTACATATCCTCTGTGTTCTTGTATTATTAGTATCGGCTTGATAAAGCTCCTGGAGAGCGAAACGTAGTCGTAATAAATGTCTCAGTTGTTCGTGTCCATTTACTTAAGTAGTTTGTGTCTTTGTCTTCATGCTGTGCCCCTTGCTTTTGTCTTCCTCCCCCTCGCCTTGTTGATGTCTGAGACGAGGGGACTCCCCGTTTACCCTCTTGATTTTCTTTTGTTTATCAGACTATTTTTTTTCCTATGTGCCTGTGTTTTCATTTATTTTTTGTCTCCGTTTAATTGTCATTTTATGTATGTGTCTCTCGTATATCTCGTTCTTAAGAGAGACCCGAGACATGGGATTACTCATTCCAGCGAGGACCCATACATTCCAGCGAGGTCACACCCATTCCACCAAGATAACACCCATTCCAGCGAGGTCACAGCGCAAGGAAGGCTGGTGACCCGATGCTTCTTCCTGTAACTGCGAGAGCTTGAGCATATGTACAAAGAGAGGTATAGGCAGTATCTCAGTGTATATACACGTAGAGTTGACATAACTCTCTGTATCGTGGTGTGCAGGTGACAGGCAGCCTTACTGACCCTCGTGTAGTATATAGGTTTTCAAAACTTATTAATCAAATAACCAGCCATTCTTGCCGTGCTTCCTCCTCCCTTACCCTGCATCTGCACACACACACACACACACACACACACACACACACACACACATACAAAGACAACTAATGGAACAAAACCAAAAATAATTACAGGAACGGTAGTAGTAGCAACAATAACAACAACAACAACAACAACAGTAAAATCAACAACAACAACAGCATCATCAAACAACGAGAATGGAGAAAAGGGACAAAATACTGAGAGCCCAGACAACATACTCTCGTGGATACTGAGAGATGCGGCGGCTGTCCTAAGCAAACCATAACTATACAATTAAATAATATAAGCTGATATATGACCAGTAGTGCTAAATATAACATCAGTATTATTTACACGCTTAGCAATCAGTATTATTAGCAGGCATATTTCAACCTCCAGCTGAGGTTCTCTTCAGTAGGTATCTGTTAAAGTATTATTATCATATATGAAGTGTTAAGTCTGTGTGGGACATGCACTGTAAGAACAATGGAGGCTCGATCCTTCGTTCACTAATTGCTTGTCAGGCTCGCACTAGATGGCTCGATTCTCCGTCTGCTGTTAGCGAGTCTGTAACTATAGTGTCTTACGGATGGAGAGACTATCTCTAGGCACCAAGAGACAGTAAGTATAGTGTCTCATGGTGGAGAGACTGCTTCTAGGCACCTGGAGACAGTAAGTATAGTTTCTCAAGGTGGAGAGACTGTCTCTAGGCACCTTGAGACAGTAAGTATAGTGTCTCAGGGTGGAGAGACTGTCTCTAGGCACCTAGAGACAGTAAGTATAGTGTCTCATGGTGGAGAGACTGCTTCTAGGCACCTGGAGACAGTAAGTATAGTTTCTCAAGGTGGAGAGACTGTCTCTAGGCATCTGGAGACATTAAGTATAGTGTCTCAGGGTGGAGAGACAGTCTCTAGGCACCTGGAGACAGTAAGTATAGTGTCTCAGGGTGGAGAGACTGTCTCTAGGCACCTTGAGACAGTAAGTATAGTGTCTCAAGGTGGAGAGACTGTCTCTAGGCACCTGGAGACAGTAAGTATAGTGTCTCAGGGTGGAGAGACTGTCTCTAGGCACCTTGAGACAGTAAGTATAGTGTCTCAGGGTGGAGAGACTGTCTCTAGGCACCTAGAGACAGTAAGTATAGTGTCTCAGGGTGGAGAGACAGTCTCTAGGCACCTGGAGACAGTAAGTATAGTGTCTCAGGGTGGAGAGACTGTCTCTAGGCACCTGGAGACAGTAAGTATAGTGTCTCAGGGTGGAGAGACTGTCTCTAGGCACCTTGAAACAGTAAGTATAGTGTCTCAGGGTGGAGAGACTGTCTCTAGGCACCTAGAGACAGTAAGTATAGTGTCTCATGGTGGAGAGACTGCTTCTAGGCACCTGGAGACAGTAAGTATAGTTTCTCAAGATGGAGAGACTGTCTCTAGGCATCTGGAGACATTAAGTATAGTGTCTCAGGGTGGAGAGACAGTCTCTAGGCACCTGGAGACAGTAAGTATAGTGTCTCAGGGTGGAGAGACTGTCTCTAGGCACCTTGAGACAGTAAGTATAGTGTCTCAAGGTGGAGAGACTGTCTCTAGGCACCTGGAGACAGTAAGTATAGTGTCTCAGGGTGGAGAGACTGTCTCTAGGCACCTTGAGACAGTAAGTATAGTGTCTCAGGGTGGAGAGACTGTCTCTAGGCCCCTAGAGACAGTAAGTATAGTGTCTCAGGGTGGAGAGACTGTCTCTAGGCACCTCCATCTCTAGCTCTCACGTGGACTCCATAAGTTCTTCAGCAGGAAACCATCAACAGTCTTGTAGCCATGTTTAATACCTTCATCGAACTTAAAAATACACAAGATTCATTAAGTTAGACACCAAACCTCTGTATACATTCATACACCGCTGAGCTACACGACGTTCATACAACACTGAGGGGAGTTAAACCGCTTGCAAAATTAATACATATAGTTTGCAATCACACTTCCTTTGCACTTCCTCATCCGCTGAGTAGTGTGACAGAGTGAAACTATGATAACAAGGAGTAAACAATGCCCAATAAAGACTGACCCATACAGTAACCAATAAAGACTGACTCATACAGTAACCAATAAAGACTGACCCATACAGTAACCAATAAAGACTGACTCATACAGTAACCAATAAAGACTGACCCATACAGTAACCAATAAAGACTGACCCATACAGTAACCAATTTCGAAAAAAAGGATATTTTTTGAAACTGTAAATCTTTCTGTGAAAAAAAAATACAAGGAGAAGATGTATTTGTTTATTTGTAAGCGTCCACTGATGCGTAATATATATATAAAAAACGGGAGATGATGATAACAGATAATGGTGAATAATAAGGGGAAACGGAACCTGTTTGGAAAGCAATGAGAGAGCAATTACACTTAGAAACCTGGTCTCAGAGACGGAAACCTTGGGTAATGGTTTCTTGTCTTACACAACACGAAATATTGTTTATTTTTTGCTATTGTGAATGATAAGGTGTTGCGTTGGTGGTGGTGTTGCGTTGGTGGTGGTGTTGCGTTGGTGGTGGTGTTGCGTTGGTGGTGGTGTTGTGTTTGTGTTGGTGGTGATGTTGTGTTGGTGGTGTTGTGTTGGTGGTGGTGTTGCGTTGGTGGTGGTGTTGCGTTGGTGGTGGTGTTGCGTTGGTGGTGGTGTTGCGTTGGTGGTGGTGTTGCGTTGGTGGTGGTGTTGCGTTGGTGGTGGTGTTGCGTTGGTGGTGGTGTTGCGTTGGTGGTGGTGTTGTGTTGGTGGTGGTGTTGTGTTTGTGTTGGTGGTGATGTTGTGTTGGTGGTGTTGTGTTGGTGGTGGTGTTATATTGGTGGTGGTGTTGTGGTGGTGGTGGTGTTGTGATGGTGGTGGTGTTGTGGTGGTGTTGTGTTTGTGTTGGTGGTGGTGTTGTGTTGGTGGTGTTGTGTTGGTGGCGTTGTGTTGATGTTGTGTTGTGTTGTTGGTGGTGCTGTGTTGGTGTTGTGTTGGTGGTGGTGGTGGTGTTGTGTTGGTGGTGTTGTGTTGGTGGTGGTGTTGTGTTGGTGGTGGTGGTGTTGTTGTGTTGGTGGTGTTGTGTTGGTGGTGGTGTTGTGTTGGTGGTGGTGGTGTTGTTGTGTTGGTGGTGTTGTGTTGGTGGTGGTGTTGTGTTGGTGGTGGTGTTGTGTTGGTGGTGGTGTTGTGTTGGTGGTGGTGTTGTGTTGGTGGTGGTGGTGTTGTTGTGTTGGTGGTGTTGTGTTGGTGGTGGTGTTGTGTTGGTGGTGGTGGTGGTGTTGTGTTCTGGTGTTGTGTTGGTGGTGGTGTTATATTGGTGGTGGTGTTGTGGTGGTGTTGTGTTTGTGTTGTTGGTGGCGTTGTGTTGGTGGTGTTGTGTTGGTGGTGTTGTGTTGATGTTGTGTTGTGTTGTTGGTGGTGCTGTGTTGGTGTTGTGTTGGTGGTGGTGGTGGTGGTGTTGTGTTGGTGGTGTTGTGTTGATGTTGTGTTGTGTTGGTGGTGTTGTGTTGATGTTGTGTTGTGTTGTTGGTGGTGCTGTGTTGGTGTTGTGTTGGTGGTGGTGGTGGTGGTGGTGGTGGTGTTGTGTTGGTGGTGGTGGTAGTGGTGTTGTGTTGGTGGTGGTGTTGTGTTGGTGGTGGTGGTGTTGTGTTGGTGGTGGTGTTGTGTTGGTGGTGGTGGTGTTGTGTTGGTGGTGGTGGTGGTGGTGTTGTGTTGGTGGTGGTGGTGGTGGTGTTGTGTTGGTGGTGGTGGTGGTGTTGTGTTGGTGGTGGTGGTGGTGGTGTTGTGTTGGTGGTGGTGGTGGTGGTGTTGTGTTGGTGGTGGTGTTGTTTTATTGGTGATGTTGTTTTATTGGTG
Source organism: Cherax destructor (assembly GCA_009830355.1). Lineage (NCBI taxonomy): Eukaryota > Metazoa > Arthropoda > Malacostraca > Decapoda > Parastacidae > Cherax > Cherax destructor. The sequence continues at coordinate 54,315 of WNWK01011137.1, read as the reverse complement.
ATGTTGTGTTGGTGATGTTGTGTTGGTGGTGTTGCGTTGGTGGTGGTGGTGGTGCTGTGTTAGTGTTGGTGCCTCAGGAGATGTACTCGGTATTATACTCGCCCTAAGATCCTTTTCCTTGAGTGAGGTTTGTAGTCTTTGGCCCCCTAGCTTGTACTCCGTCTGCGGTCTTCTTTGACCTTCCCCAATCTTCATGACTTTGCACTTGGTGGGGTTAAACTCCAGGAGCCAGTTGTTGGACCAGGCTTGCAGTCTGTCCAGATCCCTTTGTAGTTCTAATTGATCCTCGTCCATTTGAATTCTCCTCATTAATTTCACATCTGCAAACAGGGACACCTCTGAATGTATCCCTTCTGTCAAGTCATTCACATAACTCAGAAACAACACTGGCCATAGGATTGACCCTTGTGGAGCCCCTCTCTTCAAGGGCTCCCACTCTGACACCTCTTCACGCACCATCACTTGTTGTTTCCTTTCTGTTATGTATTCTCTGATCCATTGCAGTGCCTTTCCTGTTATTCCTGCCTTCTCCTCTAACTTTTGCACTAATCTCTTGTGTTGAACTGTGTCGAAAGTCCAAGAAAATGCAGTCTACCCACCCCTCTCTCCTCTATATTACTTCTGTCACCTTGTCAGAGAACTCCAGTAGGTTTCTGACACAGGATTTCCCTTCCCCGAATCCGTGCTGGTTATCGTGTAGAAGCTCATTCCTTTCCAGATGTTCCAACATTCTTCTCCTGATAATCTTCTCCATGACCTTGCATACTGTACATGTCAGTGACACTGGTCTGTAGTGTAATGCTGTCTGTCTGTTTCATTTCTTAAAAATTGTGGCTACATTTACTGTCTTCCAAACCTCAGGTAGCTACCATATTTCGATACATGTGTTGAAGATTGTTGTTAGTGGCACACACAGTGCCTCCACTCCCTATCTGAGGACCCATGGAGAGATGTTATCTGGTCCCACCGCCTTTGAGGTATCTAGTTCACTTAGCGGCCAATTTACGTCCTCCTCGGTTGTGTGTAGTGCGTCCAGCACTTGTTGGTGTACCGCACCATCCCGGTTTGCTGGAGTCTTTTCTGTATCCACTGAAAATACTTCCTTAAATCTCGTGTTGAGCTCTTCACATATTTCTTGGTCGTTTCTTGCGATCTCCCCTCCTTCCTTCCTCAGCCTGATTACCTGGTCCTTGACTTTTGTTTTCCTCCTGATGTGGCTGTACAACAACTTTTGTCAGATTTGGCTTTCGCTGCTGTGTTATTATCGTATTGTCCCTCCTTATCCATGCATATTCGTTTCTTTTTTTTGTGTGTGTAAGTGTATTTATATATGTATGTATGTATGTATGTATGTATGTATGTATGTATGTATGTATGTATGTATGTATGTATGTATGTATGTATGTATGTATGTATGTATGTATGCATTTTAAAAGTAGAGGAAGAAAAGGAAACAAGAATGTAGCAAAACCTGATGAAAATGGTGACAGTTTGCAGGGACGGATGACGAAGGAGGAGAGGGAAGCTGGTGATAACCGGGAGATTAATAATAGCAAGAAAGAGCAGTGTTGAGGGGAGATATAGAGGAGAAGGTGATAAACGCGGGAATAATGGCGGGAAGGAAGAGTTGCGGAGAGGGGCACACATGCAACCTTACAATAGAGATTTAATTATTATTTATGGGATTTGATCCTACGAATGGGAGAAGGGGAGAGAGGGGAGAGGTGCGGATAATATGGGAGATGGGAGAGACGTGATAAGTAAACAGGGAGAGAGAAGAATGACAAAGCAAATGACGTACTCCGTTGGGAGCAAAAAAAAAAAAAATAGAATGGAGATGGAAAGAGACAGGGAGGATATATGAATGGGAAAAATAACAGAAAAATGAAAAAAAAAAAACAAGAGAAATATTGCATCAAAAAATTGATGATGCGGTGAGAAGATGAAATACGGGAAGAAGGGAAAAACAGAAGAATGAGAGAGGAATAAATCACAGTAACTGTCCTGGACACGTCAAATATCTAAGCTTAGGTTCGTAGTGTCTTTGACTTAGCTGTGTTTAAGTCTCATAGCCAATCAGAACTCGGCCTGAGTGTGACGTAGCTCTATTTACGTCTCATAGTCAATCAGAACTTAGCCTGAGTGTGACATAGCTGTGTTTACCTCTCATAGCCAATCAGAACTTAGCTTGAGTGTGACGTTGTTGTGTTGACGTCTCATAGCCAATCAGAACTTAGCCTGAGTGTGACGTTGTTGTGTTGACGTCTCATAGTCAATCAGATCCCTGGCTCTGAGTGACATCAAGGGTTAAAGTAACAGCTCATTCCACAAATGTCCTTTAAAATCGTAAACTATCCACTGTAGCTGTAAAATGTCCAATAAAGCCGTAATATGTCCAATAAAGCCGTAAAATGCCCACTTAAACCATAAAATGTCCATAGTAGCTGGAAAATGTTCATTGTAACCGTAAAATATCCATTAAAGCCTTAAAATGTCCAATGAAGCCGTAAAATGTCCAATAAAGTAGTAAAATGTCCAATAAAACCTCAAAATGTCGATTGCAGCCTTAAAACTGCCTTAACAATGGTGTGGTCAGGTCATGCGAGGCAGTCAAGCAAGCTGATGTTTCTATTAAGTGGGAGAAACATCTAAAACGTCGATTAATGTTCATTACATTATTATACAAGGCAAATTATATAATGTAATTATGTAAGGCGGATTATTTATGTGAGATAATTACAGACAGCTGTATGTGTGTATGTAGGTATGCGTGTGTACTTGTGTGTATGTGTATGCATGTGTACGTGTTTGTACGTGTGTGTAAGTGTGCGTATGTGTATGTAATTATGTACCCACCTATGTGGTCGCAGAGGTCGAGTCATAGCTCCTCGCCCCGGCTCTTCGCTGGTCGCTACTGGGTTCACTCTCTCCCTGTTCCATGAGCATTATCATGCCTCTTCTTAAAGCTATGTATGGATCCTGCCTCCACTACATCACTCTCCAGATTATTCCACTTTCTGACAACTCAATGACTGAAGAAATACTTCCTAACATCCCCGTGACTCATCTGAGTTTTCAAGTTCCAGTTTTGTACGTGTATGTGCGTGTATGTTATTATCCGGCCAGTCACGCAATACTCAGAGGCAGGAGAGAGAGAGAGAGAGAGAGAGAGAGAGAGAGAGAGAGAGAGAGAGAGAGAGAGAGAGAGAGAGAGAGAGAGAGAGAGAGAGAGAGGAGGGAGGGAGAGAGAGAGAGAGAGAGAGAGAGCCACACCCACCACCATCATCCAGAGGCTGTAAGGTCGTTTTTAGCCTCTCCTGAAACACACGCTCACCTTTACTGAAGAATCAGAGAGAGGGAGAGAGAGAGAGAGAGAGAGAGAGAGAGAGAGAGAGAGAGAGAGAGAGAGAGAGAGGAGAGAGGGGGAAGGGAGCAAGAGGCACGTCTTTTCCTCTTGAAGGGAATAATTCCTAGAATTTCTTTCCTCCCTGCTACTTTAATCCCCCCCCCTGCACTTAAACCTCTTCTAACACCCCCTTCCCCTTCCCTAGTCCTCCAATTCTTCCCCTGCCATATCCGTTTCTTCTCACTTCCACATTTCTTTATTCCAAAACCTTCCCCTCCCTCTCTCCCTCTTTTTTTCCCTAATAATATTACTTTTCCCCTGCCATTGCATTTCTTCCCTCGACTCTTAATCTCTTTCCCCGGCGATGCTCTCTTTTGTCCCCTCATACTTACCCTGTTAACAGTGATCTCACCTTCATACACACAAGCATATACATACATGTACACAAGCATGCACATACATGAACACAAGCATGCACATACATGTACACAAGCATACACATACATGTACACAAGCATACACATACATGTACACAAGCATAAACATACATGTACACAAGCATAAACATACATGTACACAAGCACACATACATGTACACAAGCATAAACATACATGAACACAAGCATACACATACATGTACACAAGCATACACATACATGTACACAAGCATACACATACATGTACACAAGCATAAACATACATGTACACAAGCATGCACATACATGTACACAAGCATAAACATACATGTACACAAGCATACACATACATGTACACAAGCATAAACATACATGTACACAAGCATACACATACATGTACACAAGCATAAACATACATGTACACAAGCACACATACATGTACACAAGCATACACATACATGTACACAAGCACACATACATGTACACAAGCATACACATACATGTACACAAGCATACACATACATGTACACAAGCATAAACATACATGTACACAAGCATACACATACATGTACACAAGCATAAACATACATCTACACAAGCATAAACATACATGTACACAAGCATACACATACATGTACACAAGCATACACATACATGTACACAAGCATAAACATACATGTACACAAGCATAAACATACATGTACACAAGCATACACATACATGCACACAAGCATATACATACATGTACACAAGCATACACATACATGTACACAAGCATACACATACATGTACACAAGCATACACATACATGTACACAAGCATACACATACATGTACACAAGCATACACATACATGTACACAAGCATACACATACATGTACACAAGCATAAACATACATGTACACAAGCATATACATACATGTACACAAGCATAAACATACATGTACACAAGCATACACATACATGTACACAAGCATACACATACATGTACACAAGCATACACATACATGTACACAAGCATACACATACATGTACACAAGCATACACATACATGTACACAAGCATACACATACATGTACACAAGCATACACATACATGTACACAAGCATAAGCATAAACATACACGCCCCCGGTGGCCTAGTGGGTAAAGCTCTTGCTTGACGCACGGAGGGGCCGGGTTCAATTCCCGGTGGGGCAGAAACATTTCGAAGTGTTTCCTTACATACACATACACACACACATATATACAACAGGCCTAGTGTCTAATTGACATGTGCCTAGGACAAAATGGTAACTAACTAACACATGTACACAAGCATACACATACATGTACACAAGCATAAACATACATGTACACAAGCATAAACATACATGTACACAAGCATACACATACATATACACAAGCATACACATACATGTACACAAGCATATACATACATGTACACAAGCATAAACATACATGTACACAAGCATACACATACATGTACACAAGCATACACATACATGTACACAAGCATACACATACATGTACACAGGCATACACATACATGTACACAAGCATTCACATACATCTACACAAGCATACACATACATGTACTCAAGGACACACATACATGTACACAAGGATACACATGTATGGATACACATGTATACACATGTATAAAATGAGTTTTGTCAGAAAAACACTCAAACCGCTCTATAACGACGAAATATGCAATATAACACCATTTTAGCACATTTTTCTAAACTTTTTATTGTTTCATGTATTTTTTGAAAAATAATATGAAATATTCTAAAATAATATTGATTTTCAAAAAATTTTAATGGAGTGTTACCTGTGACCTGGAGTGTTACCTGTGACCTGGAGTGTTACCTGTGACCTGGAGTGTTATCTGTGACCTGGAGTGTTACCTGTGACCTGGAGTGTTACCTGTGACCTGGAGTGTGTGACAACACACAAACATATGCACATACAAACACATGTATGAGTATACACACAATTTTACAGAACTATGCAAAAACATTATACACACGCATACGCAAATACATACATGTGCACACACATACTAAAATACACACACCAGTAGCGATCAGTGAAGAGGCGGGGCCAGGAGCTGAGTCTCGACCCCTGCAACCACAATTAGGTGAGTGCAATTAGGTGAGTGCAATTATTTGAGTACACATGTACACATGTACACATACATACGTAAGATGATGCAGCAGAATATTCTATATATATATATATATATATATATATATGTCGTGCCGATTATTTAAAACTGGCCAATTAGCAAGAACTCATCTAAAATTAAGTCCTTTCTAAAATTTTCTCTTATACGTTTAAATATATATTTTTTTTCATTTATGTTAATGTAAGAATTTATAATTTTGTACCAAGATAAACTTTGAAAACCTACCTAACCTTATTATAACAAGCGCAATTTAATTTAGCCTAACCCAACTAAATATATTTTAGATACGTTAACATTAATTTAATAATAAACAAACACAATTAAATATATTTTTTTCGTTATGTTCAGAATGATTTTGGCGAAATTATTGCATACACAAATTTTCACTTGTCTTATATGGCAAGGTGAGCGTTGCTATTTAAGCCAAAATCGCAAGTTTTACCTAATCGGCACGACATATATATATATATATATATATATATATATATATATATATATATATATATATATATATATATATATATATATATATATACATATATATATATATATACATATATATATATATATATATATATATATATATATATATATATATATATATATACATACATATAGGGGACCCATAGCCTCGGAGAAGTGGATAAAAAGGCTTCAAGGAAGAATATTTGGATTTCTATATATATATATATATATATATATATATATATATATATACGTGTATATATATATATATATATATATATATATATATATATATATATATATATATATATATATATATATAACGTATATGGCCCCGCGTCACGGTTTTCACATGAGAAGAATGACGCCCAGAAGTGGTCCTTTTTCTTGGCTGTGGGTCCACAAAAGTCGAGGCTGACACAAGTTATAAAGAAACTAACGAATTAAACAAATAAATGCCGGCTGTGGCTTTGGTGGTTTTCTTTTAGTTTGACTTTCACTGACGATTGTGAAGTTCGTGGGGGGGGAGGGGGAGGAGGGGGAGGAGGAAGAGGTGGGGAAGAGGACGCCGAAGAAGAGAATAACAATAATAATAATATATTATTATTATTATTATTATTATTATTGTTATCATTATTATTATTATTATTATTATTATTATTATTATTATTATTATTATTATTATTATTATTATTATTATTATTATTATTAAGGATAAGAAGAAGAAGAAGAAGAAAGTAAAATAGGAACCTGTTTTTCCAGCAGGTGACGATAGGAAGTAGGTGGAAGGGGACCTGTGTTTCGCACCGCCCAGGATTGTACCCGTCTCCTTGGGTTGTGAGCTTAACAGTAGTGTCTTTCTCCCTTTTATCAGTAGTGACTTTCTCCCTTTCATTTATGTAAACATTCGTATGGAGGGTTTTACTCTTGTTTTCTCCTCTCCTCTCTTCCTTACTTTCTCTTCCATTCTCTCACACCTCTCAAAGATATTTCTCTATCCCAACTTTATTTTTCTTCTCTTCCACTGGACCCTCTTAATACTCTCCTTACTCCCTACTCTCCTTTCTTACTCTCCCTACTCTCCTTCCTTACTCTCCCTACTCTCCTTCCTTACTTTCCCTACTCTCCTTCCTTACTTTCCCTACTCTCCTTCCTTACTTTCCCTACTCTCCTTCCTTACTCTCCCTACTCACCTTCCTTACTCTCCCTACTCTCATTCCTTACTCTCCATCCTCTCGTTCCCTCCCCTTCCTCCTTTCGTCCCCTCCCCTCCCTCCTTTCGTTCCCTTCCCTCCTTCTTTTCGTTCCCTCCCCTCCCTCCTTTCGTTCCCTCTCCTCCCTCCTTTCGCTCCCACCCCTCCCCTCCCTCCTTTCGTCCCCTCCCCTCCCTCCTTTTGCTCCCACCCCTCCCCTCCCTCCTTTCGTCCCCTCCCCTCCCTCCTTTCGTTCCCTCCCCTCCCTCATTTCGTTACCTCCTCGTATCACCTCCCTCCCTCCCTCTGTGCACAATGTTTCACTAGCAGGTATATCAGGGGAACACAACAAGCCAGGTGGTAGTGGTGGTGGTAGTAGTGGTGGTGGTAATGGGGGTGGTGGTTGTAGTGGTGGTGGTGGTGGTAGTGGTGATGGTGGTGGTAGTGGTGGTGGTGGTAGTGGTGGTTGTGGTAGTGGTAGTGGTAGTGGTGGTGGTAGTAGTGGTGGTAGTGGTAGTAGTGGTGGTGGTAGTGGTGGTTGTAGTAGTGGTGGTGGTAGTGGTGGTGGTAGTATTTGTAGTGGTGGTGGTAGTGGTGGTAGCAGTGGTGGTAGTGGTGGTGGTAGTATTGGTTGTGGTAGTAGTGGTGGTAGTGGTGGTGGTGGTGGTGGTAGTAGTAGTGGTGGTGGAAGTGGTGGTGGTAGTAGTGGTCGTAGTGGTGGTGGTAGTAGTGGTGGTAGTGGTGGTGGTAGTAGTTTTGGTAGTAATGGTGGTAGTAGTGGTGGTGGTAGTAATGGTGGTAGTAGTGGTGGTAGCAGTGGTAGTAGTAGTAGTGGTAGTAGTGGTAGTGGTAGTAGTGGTAGTGGTGTTGGTGGTAGTGGTAGTAGTGGTAGTGGTGGTGGTAGTGGTGGTGGTGGTGGTAGTGGTGGTGGTAGTGGTGGTGGTAGTGGTAGTGGTGGTGGCGGTGGTAGTGGTGGTGGTAGTGGTGGTGGCGGTGGTAGTGGTGGTGGTAGTGGTGGTGGCGGTGGTAGTTGTGGTGGTAGTGGTGGTGGTAGTGGTGGCGGCGGTGGTAGTGGTGGTGGTAGTGGTGGTGGCGGTGTTAGTGGTGGTGGTAGTGGTGGTGGTAGTGGTGGTGGGGGTGGTGGTAGTGGCGGTGGTAGTGGTGGTGGCGGTGGTAGTGGTGGTGAACAACCCAGGGGGAGGTTCACCCACCTCCGATCATTCAGAAAATTGGATTTAAACTTGGGACACATAAAGGAGAACTCAAACACCAATCAAGAAGTTGCGGCGAGGCGCCAGGATCTGCGGTTGGTTAAGGAACACATGATGAGAATCGTCAACAAGACGCACGCAACGAAGTCGCGCAGGCGCACGCAGGCGCACGCAGGCGCACGCAGGCGCACGCCGTTAGTTCCAAGCAGAAATCTGCTTGTGGGAGAGTGGTAGGGGTAAGTTGTGGCGGTGGGGGGAGTTCGTAAGGTTGGTCTGCCCTTTCTTGAGGGTAGATGGGGGAGAGACTGTCTGGAGAACATCAAGGTACACTGACATCACTGGAGATCAAGGTACACTGACATCACTGGAGAGCATCAAGGTACACTGACATCACTGGAGATCAAGGTACACTGACATCACTGGAGAGCATCAAGATACACTGGCATCACTGGAGAGCATCAAGATACACTGGCATCACTGGAGAGCATCAAGGTACACTGGCATCACTGGAGAGCATCAAGGTACACTGGCATCACTGGAGAGCATCAAGATACACTGGCATCACTGGAGAGCATCAAGATACACTGGCATCACTGGAGAGCATCAAGATACACTGGCATCACTGGAGAGCATCAAGATACACTGACATCACTGGAGATCAAGGTACACTGGCATCACTGGAGAGCATCAAGGTACACTGGCATCACTGGAGAGCATCAAGATACACTGGCATCACTGGAGAGCATCAAGGTACACTGGCATCACTGGAGAGCATCAAGGTACACTGGCATCACTGGAGAGCATCAAGATACACTGGCATCACTGGAGAGCATCAAGATACACTGGCATCACTGGAGAGCATCAAGGTACACTGGCATCACTGGAGAGCATCAAGATACACTGGCATCACTGGAGAGCATCAAGGTACACTGGCATCACTGGAGAGCATCAAGGTACACTGGCATCACTGGAGAGCATCAAGGCACGCTGGCATCTCAGCTAAGGGGAAATTGTCAGATGATAGGGACACCTTTTACGGTCATTAATCTCATTTGGGGACGACCAGGGCCACAAAGCAGTGACCCCCTCCTCACCTTTACTACAATAACTTGAGCTAAGGCTCTCTCTCTCTCTCTCTCATTCTTCTCTTCTCTTCCTTGCTTCCTCTTACATCTGTTGTATCCCACTTTTGCTCACCTCAGAATGAGATTCCCTTGCTTTCTTCTTCATCAATTCTTTCTCATTCTCACTCTCTCCACACCTTACCATGAAAGTCAGGTGTGTAGTAGCACTGGACATTGCTGGTGCTATCGAGCCTCGTGCTCTGCACTATTCCTCTCCTTAGTTATTACCTTCAGGGTAGATCTCTAAGCGTAGTTCTCAATGGGACAGTCAACAAGACACTCAGTCGGTTTCAGTGTTCCACAGGGAAGTGTGCTTGGTTCATCGTTAGGTAATGTTTACTTAAGTGACCTTCTTCATCTCATGCCGGAATCCCATGTCAGTTCAGACGAGTGTCCTATATTTACTTATTCAAGAGAGGAAAAGTCAGCTGCTCTCAGGTACATCAATCACAAGCTTACAGCTATACAAGCCTGGGGAAAAACGATGGCAGGTTAGATTTGATTCTGAGAAAACGCAGATGATGATGATGGTCTCTAGGCAGCCTGATGTAAATACTGGAGTAAGAATGAATGGAAGAGTGTCAGAACCCGGGGATAAGGTGGATATCCTAAGGGTGAAATTTGACTCCATAATATCTGTGAAGAATCACGTGGTAAATCTTACAAGAAAGGCAGCCAGGAAATTAATAACGTAAAGCAGTAGCCCTTACCTGCTCGACAACAGAAGCTGCAAAATCCTGTTCGGAGTACAGGTGCGCTCACACACACGTCTACGGCTTCTGGACAGAATCGAGAACCATGCAAGACTACTCATCTCTGGCTGTGCCCTTCCCTAGAACATCACTTCATCTGAGATCATCCATTCCAAGAATGATTTAAGTCTGGAACATAACAACATACAGCATAACAACATCCATGAAATAAAGTCAGATGACCAAATGAAATCTGTGGCCCACAACTGGCTCCAACTTCTCCCTCTTCTCTATTTGTGTCTCATAACAATAAAAATATTAATAAAGGTAATGTTAGGTCAGGGTTTCAAAGGAGATGAGACAGTTAACAGTTTTTATCTTGAAAATAAAGATAGGAACTCTAAACCTAAGCCTGTAAAACCCTTGTGTAAGAACCCTTGTGCAAGAACCCTTGTGTAAGAACCCTTGTGTAAGAATCCTTGTGTAAGAACAAATTTGTATGAACTCATGCATAAGAACCCTTGTGTAAGAGCGCATCTGTAAGAACCCTTTGTGTAAGAACCCTTGTGTTAGAACCCTTGTTTAAGAACTCATATGTAAGAACCCTTGTATAAGAACCCTTCGTATAAGAACCCTTGTGTAAGAACCCTTGTGTTAGAACCCTTGTGTAAGAACTCTTATGTAAGACCCCATATGTAAGAACCCTTGTGTTAGAACCCTTGTTTAAGAACCCATATGTAAGAACCTAGGTGTAAGAACCCTTGTGTAAATAATAAAGAGTACATTGGAGTACATAGGAAAGACAGACAGCAGAGGATTTTAAGGTCCACGCAGAAGCTATCTGCTGAGAACTATCAACTTCCGCCTAGATTAAGGACTGTCATCTATGACCTAGATGTTGGAAAATAGTGAGAGTGGAGCTCTTTTAAACTGAGAGCCACAGTAAAAAAATAAAGAGTGGAAGATGTGACAGTGTTGAGGAAGCGATAACTGGTGACATGAGGAAGGTACGATGATGACAGAGGTATGAGATTAGGAAGGAAGGCGGTGGCAGGATGGTGATGAAGCAAGAGTAGGGGAAGGAGGGTGATAAAGTAGGGGTTGGGGAAGGAGGGTGATAAAGTAGGAGTTGGGGAAGGAGGGTGATGAAGTTGGGGAAGGAGGGTGATGAAGTAGGGGTTGGGGAGGGAGGGTGACGAAGCAGGGGTTGGGGAGGGAGGGTGACGAAGCAGGGGTTGGGGAAGGAGGGTGATGAAGCAGGAGTAGGGGGGATAGGGACGAGGTCAAAGGTGGGAAACAGGAAATGAAGAAAGTGACTAGAGAAAAGAGGCGAATAAGGGGAAAAAATATAGTGAGAGGGAGTGGAAGGAAAAAGGAGAGCAGGAAGGAGGAGGAGGAAGAGGAGGAAGAGGAGGAGGAGGAGGAGGAAGATGAGGAAGAGGAAGAGGAGGAGGAGGAGGAAGAGGAGGAGGAGGAGGAGGAGGAGGAGGAAGAAGAAGAAGAAGAAGAAGAAGAAGAGGAGGAGGAGGAGGAGGTCATCCATCACACGCACCAAGTGATCATAATGTAAGGTCATAATGTAAGATCACCCAGGGAAGACAGACACAGGGTCATAATGTAAGGTCATCCAGGGAAGACAGACACAGGGTCATAATGTAAGGTCATCCAGGGAAGACAAACACAGGGTCATAATGTAAGGTCACCCAGGGAAGACAGACACAGGGTCATAATGTAAGGTCATCCAGGGAAGACAGACACAGGGTCATAATGTAAGGTCATCCAGGGAAGACAAACACAGGGTCATAATGTAAGGTCACCCAGGGAAGACAGACACAGGGTCATAATGTAAGGTCATCCAGGGAAGACAGACACAGGGTCATAATGTAAGGTCATCCAGGGAAGACAAACACAGGGTCATAATGTAAGGTCATCCAGGGAAGACAAACACAGGGTCATAATGTAAGGTCACCCAGGGAAGACAGACACAAGGTTATAATATAAGGTCACCCAGGAAAGACAAACACAGGGTCATAATGTAAGGTCACCCAGGGAAGACAAACACAGGGTCATAATGTAAGGTCAAACGACCTTCCCTGCACAGTCTAGTTGAACCGGAACATTCTTGTAGTGGCTGGTCTGTGCTGATTAATTGGGTTTCAAACCTGTCTACTACACGGGGGTTCATTAAGACTTCGTGTAACGTGTTCACCACAAGAATGTTTCAATCTCTAAAATGGGGATCAAAATAAATTCTCAGCATATATACACTGGCGTATATACGCTACATATACACTGGCGTATACACACTACATATACACTGGCATATATACGCTATATATACACTTGCGTATATACGCTACATATACACTGGCGTATATACGCTATATATACACTGGCGTATATACGCTAAATATACTTTTTATCCAATCAAAATTTGAGCAATTAGCAAAAAGCTGCAGCAACAGTTATCTACTCGTACTCTACTGGTTATCTACTCGTTAACTACTCGTACTCTACTGGTTATCTACTTGTTGTCTATTCCTTATACGTGAGTACGGTGGAGATATAACAAAATGGAAAAAAAAAACTAGACCCAGTGTAATGCGATTCTCTATTGCCTACGTTTCTCACACGCAATGGGCGAAACTATATATATATATACTCGTGGGGTAAAGAGTACACGAGTATATATATATATATATATATAGTGTGGAGAATCAGGCGGAGAATGTTGGGTAATATATATACTTACCCAGGTAAATCTGTTTGTGGATAAGTCCACTGTGTGGGCGAAACGTCGTCAATAAAGGATCGCGTTATACTGAAATTGCGTTTATTTTTCCATCGTGTCGTTATTTTATGCCGTTTATCTCCTCATAACGAAATAAAATTCTAGTGTGGGACGCATTCTGGGACTCGTCGATATAATTTCAAGCCAAAATCTAGTTGAAGGAACACTTACAAAAGGTCTGTGAGAGTCATTAACCCGCAGTCGACAACAACAATAGAAAATGGGGTGCCCATTGGCGAGAGATTAGAGCGATTAAAGAGAGTGTGAGAGACAGCACAGAGAGAGAGAGAGAGAGAGAGAGAGAGAGAGAGAGAGAGAGAGAGAGAGAGAGAGAGAGAGAGAGAGAGAGAGAGGAGAGGGGGTAGAGGAAGGGGGGGTCAGTAAAGAGTTGTGTAAGGAATTGAGAGAAAAGGAAGAGAGGGAAAAAAAAGGTGAAATGCTTGTGCTAGCGGAGATGAAGACGAATGAGAAAGGAAAAGGGGAAAACAAAATGCATTTGGATATATACCCAACGAAGCACCTACCCGTGGCAGGCTCAGCATATGTACACTGGGAGATGTGTACATACACAGAGAGGTACATATCTCTCACTCAGTGTATGTATGCCAAGAGATGTGTATTTTTCTGAGAATATACACAGAACGAAGTGCACTTTTCACAGTGTATATAAACACATATATATGTATACATAATGAGATGCACATCTCTCAGGGTATATACACATCATAATTCTCCCGTCTCTCTCAAAAAAAAAAATATAAACAACCGCTAAAGAATAACAAAATATGAACGAATAAATCAGAAAAAAACACACAAACATCGTATATTATAGAAAAAAAAATATATATATACCTCCACTTAAAAGACGAAGTATGGCTCATGTCTACGAGATATGAAGGCATTTGTTGTGATGTCTGGCAAGACTGGTCGAGATACATAGTCATGATGGGATTAAAGACAAGGCGAGTCAAATTCTCCCCAACCTTCATATATTCCCCTAAAGCGTCGTGTTTTAGGGGAAAATATTCCCGTGAGGTTATTTGTGGTGGTATACTGGGGGATATATGGGGTGTATATGGGGATATATGGTGTTGTATGGGGATATGTGGCGTATATAGGGATACGTGGATATGGAAATATATGGTATATATGAGGATATGTGGTATATATGAGGATATATGGTGTATATGGGGATATACGGTTGTGTATGGGGATATGTGGTATATAGGGGAAGATACCCGTGGGGAAGGGGGTGGGGGTGAGGTATACTCGGTAATAAACAGTTCGATAGATGTGTAAAAGAAACAAAATAGACTGAGAAATATTACGGGAGGACTAAATGAAAATATAATGGAATGAGAGAGAGAGAGAGAGAGAGAGAGAGAGAGAGAGAGAGAGAGAGCACAGTCAAAAAAACATAAACAGAGCGGAGGACAAATCCCAGGGTCAGGCAGCGTGCAATATTAAATGTTGACAAAATATGGCCCTGTGGGAGGTGTCAGGGAGGAGTGCCCAAGCACCTTGATAAATAGCCAATAATGGAACTGAACCCTGAGATCAGAATGAACCTCTTGGAAGCGAACCTTTGCTCTCAAGTATTGAATTTTAAATGATCATTGCTGCTGCAGCAGAATTTACACTGACAAGCACAGCAATGCCCAGAATTTATTGTTTTTTTTCCATGAATTCGTTTTGTTTGTGTGTATGTGTGTGTGCGTTTTCTTACTTATTTGTTCTTACCTATTTGTTGTTACATGGGTTTATTCACAGCTCCTGGCCCCGCCTCTTCGCTGGTCGTCAGTAGGTCCACTCTCTCTCTGCTCCATGAGCTTTATCATATCTCTTCTTAAAGCTATGTATGAATCCTGCTTCCACTACATCACTCTCCAGATAATTCCACTTTCTGACAACTGTGACTGAAGAAATACTTCCTAACATCTCTGTAACTCATCTGGGTCTTCAATTTCCAGTTGTGACCCCTTGTTGGTGTGTCCCATCTCTGAAACTTCTTGTCTCTGTCCACCTTGTCAATTCCTCTCAGTATTTTATGTCGTTACGATGCCCCGCCTGTCCCTCCTGTTCTCCAGTGACGTCAGGTCGATTTCCCTTAACCTCTCCTCGTAGGACATACCCCTTAGCTACGGGACTATTCTTGTTGCAAACCTTTGCACTTTCTATAATTTCTTGACGTGCTTAGCCAGGTGTGGGTTCGATACTGGTGCTGCATACTCCAATATGGGCTTGACGTACACAATGTATAGTGTCTTGAATGATTCCTTACTCAGGTGTCGAAACGCTATTCTTAGGTTTGCTAGGCGCCCATATGCTGCAGCAGTTATTTGGGTGATGTGCGCCTTAGGAGATGTGCTCGGTATTATACTCACTCCAAGATCCTTTTCCCTTGAGTGAGGTTTGTAGTCTCTGGCCCCCTAGACTGTAGTCTGTCTGCGGTCTTCTTTGAATTTCCCCGATCTTCATGACTTTGTACTTGGTGGGGTTAAACTCCAGGAGCCAGTTGTTGGACCAGGCTTGCAGCCTGTCCAGATCCCTTCGCAGTTCTACCAGATCCTGTTCCACTTGAATTCTCCGCATTAGCTTCACGTCGTCTGCAAACAGCGACCCCTCTGAATCCATCCCTTGTGTCATGTCATTGACATATACCAGAAATATCACTGACCCTCGTCACAATTGCCCACTCTGACACCTCTTCACGTACCATCACTTGTTGTTTCCTTCCTCTGTGTGTACTCACCTAGTTGTATTCACCTAGTTGTGGTTACAGGGGTCGAGGCATAGCTCCTGGCCCCGCCTCTTCACTGGCCGCTACTGGGTCTCTCTCCCTTCGCCATGAGCCTTATCATACCTCTTCTTAAAGCTATGAATGGATCCTGCCTCCACTACATCGCTTCCCAAGCTATTCCACTTCCTGACCACTCTGTGACTGAAGAAATACTTCCTAACATCCCTGTGATTCATCTGAGTCTTCAACTTCCAGCTGTGACCCCTTGTTGCTGTGTCCCATCTCTGGAAAATTCTGTCTCTGTCCACCTTGTCAATTCTCTCAGTATTTTATATGTCGTTATCATGTCCCCCCTATCTCTCCTGTCCTCCAGTGTCGTCAGGTCGATTTCCCTTAACCTCTCCTCGTAGGACATACCCCTTAGCTCCGGGACTAGTCGCGTTGCAAACCTTTGCACTTTCTCTATTTTCTTTACGTGCTTGGCTAGGTGTGGTTTCCAAACTGGTGCTGCATACTCCAGTATGGGCCTAACGTACACAGTGTACAGAGTTCTGAACGATTCCTTATTAAGATGTCGAAATGCTGTTCTTAGGTTTGCTAGGCGCCCGTATGCTGCAGCAGTTATTTGGTTGATGTGCGCCTCAGGAGATGTGCCTGGTGTTATACTCACCCCAAGATCTTTTTCCTTGGGTGAAGTTTATAGTCTCTGGCCCCCTAGACTGTACTCCATCTGCGGTCTTCTTTGCCCTTCCCCAATCTTTATGACTTTGCACTTGGTGGGGTTGAACTCCAGGAGCCAATTCCCGGACCAGGCTTGCAGCCTGTCCAGATCCCTTTGTAGTTCTGCCTGGTCCTCGTCCGATTGAATCCTTCTCATCAACTTCACATCATCTGCAAACAGGGACACTTCGGAGTCTATTCCTTCCGTCATGTCGTTCACAAATACCAGAAACAGCATCGGTCCTAGGACTGACCCCTGTGGAACCCCACTCGTCACAGACGCCCACTCTGACACCTCGCCACGAACCATGACTCGCTGCTGTCTTCCTGACAGGTATTCCCTGATCCATTGTAGTGCCTTCCCTGTTATTCCTGCCTGGTCCTCCAGCTTTTGCACTAATCTCTTGTGTGGAACCGTGTCAAACGCCTTCTTACAGTCCAAGAAAATGCAATCTACCCACCCCTCTCTCTCTTGTCTTATTGCTGTCACCCTGACATAGAACTCCAGTAGGTTTGTGACACAGGATTTCCCGTCCCTGAAACCGTCTTGGCTGCCGTTGATAAGCTCATTCCTTTCTAGGTGCTCCACCACTCTTCTCCTGATAATCTTCTCCATGACCTTGCATACTATACATGTCAGTGACACTGGTCTGTGTGTATGTGTGTGTGTGTGTGTGTACTCACCTAGTTGTGGTTGCAGGGGTCGATACATAGCTCCTGGCCCCGCCTCTACACTGGCCGCTACTGGGTCCCTCTCCCTGCGCCATGAGCTTCATCATACCTCTCCTTAAAGCTATGTATGGAACCTGCCTCCACTACATCTCTTCCCAAGCTATTCCACTTCCCGACCACTCTGTGACTGAAGAAATACTTCCTAACATCCCTGTGATTCATCTGAGTCTTCAACTTCCAACTGTGTCCCCTTGTTGCTGTGTCTCATCTCTGGAACATTCTGTCTCTGTCAACCTTGTCAATTCCTCTCAGTATTTTATATGTCGTTATCATGTACCCCCTATCTCTCCTGTCCTTCAGTGTCGTCAGGTCGATTTCCCTTAACCTCTCCTCGTAGGACATACCCCTTAGCTCCGGGACTAGTCGCGTTGCAAACCTTTGCACTTTATCGAGCTTCTTTACGTGCTTGGCTAGATGTGAGTTCCAAACTGGTGCTGCATACTCCAGTATGGGCCTAACGTACACAGTGTACAGGGTCTTGAACGATTCTTTATTAAGATGTCGGAATGCTGTTCTTAGGTTTGCTAGGCGCCCGTATGCTGCAGCAGTTATTTGGTTGATGTGCGCCTCAGGAGATGTGCCTGGTGTTATACTCACCCCAAGATCTTTTTCCTTGATTGAGGTTTGTAGTCTCTGGCCCCCTAGACTGTACTCCGTCTGCGGTCTTCTTTGCCCTTCCCCAATCTTCATGACTTTGCACTTGGTGGGGTTGAACTCCAGGAGCCAATTGCTGGACCAGGCTTGCAGCCTGTCCAGATCCCTTTGTAGTTCTGCCTGTGTGTGTGTGTGTGTGTGTGTGTGTGTGTGTGTGTGTGTGCGTGCGTGCGTGCTAACCCATTTTCTTCCCCCTCTTCGCTCATTTCTCTCCTCTTCCGTCTTACGGACTCTCCTCTTTCATTTCCCCTCCACTGCCCTTGCTCGGGTCCAGAGGGGTAATGAAGCGGTGATGAACCACCACTGGTGAACCATCACTGTGAACCACTACTGGTGAACAACCAGTGATGAACCATCAATGTGAACCACCAATGGTGAACCATCACTGTGAACCACCACTGGTGAACCATCACTGTGAACCACACTGGTGAATCATCACTGTGAACCACCACTGGTAAACCACCACTGGTGAACTATCACTGTGAATCACCACCGGTGAACCATCACTGTGAACCACCACTGGTGAACCACCACTGGTGAACCATCACTGTGAACCACCACTGGTGAACCATCACTGTGAATTACCACTGGTGAACCACCACTGGTTAACCATCACTGTGAACCACCACCACTGGTGAACCACAACAG
Organism: Cherax destructor; assembly: GCA_009830355.1. Lineage (NCBI taxonomy): Eukaryota > Metazoa > Arthropoda > Malacostraca > Decapoda > Parastacidae > Cherax > Cherax destructor. Next base: position 35,392 of record WNWK01011137.1, on the reverse strand, counting down.
GTGAACCACCACTGATGAACCATCACTGGTGAACCAGCACTGGTGAACCATCACTAGTGAACCACCACTGGTGAACCATCACTGGTGAACCACCACTGGTGAACCATCATTAGTGAACCACCACTGGTGAACCATCACTGGTGAACCACCACATGTGAACCACCACTGGTGAACCATCACTGGTGAATCAAAACTGGTGAACCATCACTGAGAACCATCAATGGTGAACCCTCACTGGTGAACCACCACTACTGGTGAACCACCACTGGTGAACCACCACAGGTGACCCATCACTGTGAACCACCACAGGTGAACCATCACTGTGAACCACACTGGTGAACCATCACTGTGAGTCACCACTGGTGAACTATCACTGTGAACCACCACTGGTGAACCATCACTGTGAACCACCACTGGTGAACCACCACTGGTGAACCATAACTGTGAACCACCACTGGTGAACCACCACTGGTTAACCATCACTGTGAACCACCACTGGTGAACCATCACTAGTGAACCATCACTGATGAACCATCACTGGTGAACCACTACTGGTGAACCATCACTGGTGAACCACCACTGGTGAACCATCACTAGTGAACCACCACTGGTGAACCATCATTAGTGAACCACCATTGGTGAACCATCACTGGTGAACCACCACATGTGAACCATCACTGGTGAACCATCACTGGTGAATCAAAGCTGGTGAACCATCACTGTGAACCATCAATGGTGAACCATCACTGGTGAACCACCACTATTGGTGAACCACCACTACTTGTGAACCACCACTTGTGAACCACTACTGGTGAACCATCACTGGTGAACCACCATTGGTGAACCATCACTTTGAACCATCATTGTGAACCATCACTGGTGAACCACTACTATTGGTGAACCACCACTATTGGTGAACAACCACTGGTGAACCATCACTGGTGAGCCACCACTACTGGTGAATCACCACTACTGGTGAACCCCCACTGGTGAACCATCACTGGGAAACCACCACTGGTGAACTATCACTGCTGAACCACCGCTACTGGTGAATCACCACAGATGAAGCACCACTAGTGAACCATCACTGGTGAACTACCACTGGTGAACCACCACTGGTAAACCATCACTGTGTAAAATCACTGGGGAACCACCACAGGTGATCCACCATAGGTGAACCATCACTGGTGAACCACCACAGGTGGACCATCACTGGTGAACCACCACTGATATATTTCATACGCAACAATGTTGCAAGCATGCAGCGACACCAGCGCCTCGGGGACCATGGCGGTGACCTGAGAAATTAATGATTAACCTGTGGTCACCTGACCTATAGGAGGCGCTGGCGTAGGTGACGCAGTTCTTAGTCTAATGATTAGCGGGGTTTGAAGTCTATCTACCACACGTCACCTGGTTATTACCCATCAAGAATATTTTAATCCCTATAAAAGAATAAAGAAAAACCCTTCAGTGTATATACTACGTACAAAAGGGGAGTTAAATGATAGTTCTAGGCCTTTCGTGTTGCAATCAACACATCATCAGAAGCTTGCAATGTTGAAGAAATGCGTAGGAAGTCCAAGTAGATTCGTTGAGGGGTTAACGATTGTAGCTCGAATAATTTCTGCAACATTGCAAGCTCCTGATGATGTGTTGATTGCAACACGAAAGACCTAGAACTATCATTCAACTACCCCCTGGTTGTTTTGCATCTTGCATCGTTTGATCGCGATTATTGCACCTCGATGCATATATGAGGTGTCGGCGATATTCTTAAAGCGTCCTCTTCTTAGGAATAACTTCTTCAGGACATAGGAATGCTGAGGCATTTTATCGTTTTTGCGTTATAGGTGTTGTAAAAAAATCCTGATGAACAAAGGTGGACATTCATTAATGGGATTCAAATACTTGTGATGAGGTCTCAGTTAGTGGCCACGACCAACCTGCCCAGGATTATGGTGAGGGAGCGACCAACCTGCCCAGGATTATGGTGAGGGAGCGACCATCATTTCCCTCTTACTCTGATCTTCGACCTCCTGTTACTCTGATCTTCGACCCCCTGTTACTCTGATCTTCGACCCCCTATTACTCTGATCTCCGACCCCCTGTTACTCTGATCTTCGACCCCATGTTACTCTGATCTTCGACCCCCTGTTACTCTGATATTCGACCCCCTGTTACTCTGATGTTCGACCCCATGTTACCCTGATCTTCGACCCCCATGTTACTCTGATCTTCGACCCCGTTACTCTGATCTTCGACACCATGTTACTCTGATTTTCGACCCCATGTTACTCCGATCTTCGACCCCATGTTACTCTGACCTTCGACCCCATGTTACCCTGATCTTCGACCCCATATTACACTAATTTTCGACCCCATGTTACTCTGATCTTCGACCCCATGTTACTCTGATCTTCGACCCCATGTTACTCTGATCTTCGACCCCATGTTATTCTGATCCTCGACCCCATGTTACTCTGATCTTCGACCCCATGTTACTCTGATCTTCGACCCCATTTTACTCTGATCTTCGACCCCCTGTTATTCTGATTCTCGACCCCATGTTACTCTGACCTTTGACCCCATGTTACTCTGATCTTCGATCCCATGTTACTCTGATCTTCGACCCCATGTTACTCTGATCTTCGACCCCTGTTACTCTGATCTTCGACCCCATGTTACTCTGATCTTCGACCCTATGTTACCCTGATCTTCGACCCCACGTTACTCTGATCTTCGACCCAATGTTACTCTGATCTTCGACCCCATGTTACTCTGATCTTCGACCCCATGTTACTCTGATCTTCGACCCCATGTTACTCTGATCTTCGACCCCATGTTACTCTGATCTTCGACCCCATGTTACTCTGATCTTCGACCCCATGTTACTCTGATCTTCGACCCCATGTTACTCTGATCTTCGACCCCATGTTACCGTCCCTGAAACCGTGTTGACTGCCGTTGATAAGCTCATTCCTTTCTAGGTGTTCCACCACTCTTCTGATAATCTTCTCCATGTCTTTGCATACTATACATGTCAGTGACACTGGTGTGTGTGTGTGTGTGTGTGTGTGTTTGTGTGTGTGTGTGTGTGTGTGTGTGTGTGTGTGTGTGTGTGTGTGTGTGTGTGTGTGCGTGCGTGCTAACCCATTTTCTTCCCCCTCTTCGCTCATTTCTCTCCTCTTCCGTCTTACGGACTCCCCTCTTTCATTTCCCCTCCTCTGCCCTTGCTCGGGTCCAGAGGGGTAATGAAGTGGTGATGAACCACCACTGGTGAACCATCACTGTGAACCACCACTGGTGAACCACCACTGGTGAACCACCACTGGTGAACCATCACTGTGAACCATCACTGGTGAACCACCACTGGTGAACCATCACTAGTGAACCACCACTGGTGAACCGTCACTGGTAAAACCACCACTGGTGAACCATCATTAGTGAACCACCTTTTTACTCTGATCTTCGACCCCCTGTTATTCTAATTCTCGACCCCATGTTACTCTGATCTTCGACCCCATGTTACTCTGATCTTCGACCCCATGTTACTCTGATCTTCGACCCCATGTTACTCTGATCTTCGTCCCCATGTTACTCTGATCTTCGACCCCCTGTTACTCTGATCCTCGACCCCATGTTACTCTGATTTTCGACCCCATGTTACTCTGATCTTCGACCCCATGTTACTCTGATCTTCGACCCCATGTTACTCTGATCTTCGACCCCATGTTACTTTGATCTTCGACCCCATATTACCCTGATCTTCGACCCCATGTTACTCTGATCTTCGACCCCATGTTACTCTGATCTTCGTACCCATGTTACTCTGATCTTCGACCCCATGTTACTCTGATCTTCGACCCCATGTTACTCTGATCTTCGACCCCATGTTACTCTGATCTTCGACCCCATGTTACTCTGATCTTCGACCCCATGTTACTCTGATCTTCGACCCCATGTTACTCTGATCTTCGACCCCATGTTACCCTGATCTTCGACCCATGTTACTCTGATCTTCGACCCATGTTACTCTGATCTTCAACCCTGTTACTCTGATCTTCGACCATGTTACTCTGATTTCGACCCCATGTTACTCTGATCTTCGCCCATGTTACTCTGATCTTCGACCCCATGTTACTTGATTTCGAGTTCTGCTGCCATGGTTACTCTGATTTCGACCCCATGTTACTCTGAGTGTTAATGTGAGAGTAGTTACTGCTGTGATTGGACTCAGTTAACTCTGGTGTTGACGTCCAGAGTGAACTGTCTGTACATGGTAGAGTGAGGTGTATAGTGTGAGTGTGTTGACTCCAGTACGAGTCTAATGGTGTATGGACATGTGGGATTACCATGGTTAATGCGTGCTAGTGGAATGTTTACTCTGAGTGGTTAATGGAGGATGGTTATGGTGGAGGTTACTGTGGTGGTTAATGGTGGAGGTGTGGGTTACTGCTGGTGGTTAATGGTGGGAGGTAGTGGGTTTGTGGAGGTGTTACTGCTGGTGGTAATGTGGAGATGGCTGCTTGGTTAATGGTGAGTGTGGGTTACTGCGTGGTATGGTGAGGGTGGTTACTGCTGGTGGTTAATGGTGGAGAGTGTAGCGTATGGTGAGTGTAGATTGCTGGTGTTATGTGAGGAGTGTACTGCTGGGGTTAATGGGGGAGAGTGGGTTAATGGTGGAGGTGTAGGGGGGGTTACTGCTGGTGGTTAATGGTGAGGAGTGTTAATGGTGGAGGTGTGGGTTACTGCTGGTGGTTAATGGTGGAGGAGTGGGTAATGTGAGTTGTTACTGCTGGTGTTAATGGTGGAGGAGTGGGGTATTGAATGGTGGAGAGTGGGGTTAATGGTGAGGTGTGGGTTATGGTGGAAGTGTTAATGGTGGAGGTGGGTTACTGCTGGTGGTTAATGGTGGAGTGTGGGTTACTGCTGGTGGTTAATGGTGGAGTGGGGTTACTGCTGGTGGTTAATGGTGGAGGAGTGGGGTTACTGCTGGTGGTTAATGGTGGAGGGTGGGTTTACTGCTGGTGGTTAATGGTGGAGGTGGGGTTACTGCTGGTGGTTAATGGTGGAGGAGTGGGGTTAATGGTGGAGTGGGGTTACTGCTGGTGGTTAATGGTAGGAGTGGGGTTACTGCTGGTGGTTAATGGTGGAGTGGGTTAATGGTGGAGGGTGGGGGTTACTGCTGGTGGTTAATGGTGGAGGAGTGGGGTTAATGGTGGAGGTGTGGGGTTACTGCTGGTGGTTAATGGTGGAGGAGTGGGGTTACTGTGGTGGTTAATGGTGGGGAGTGGGGGTTAATGGTGGAGGTAGGTGGGGTTAATGGTGGTTGGTTAATGGTGGAGGAGTGGGGGTTACTGCTGGTGGTTAATGGTGGAGGGTGGGGGTTGATGGTGAGGGTTAATGGTGGAGGAGTGGGGTTACTGCTGGTGGTTAATGGTGGAGGAGTGGGGTTACTGCTGGTGGTTAATGGTGGAGGAGTGGGGGTTACTGCTGGTGGTTAATGGTGGAGGAGTGGGGGTTACTGCTGGTGGTTAATGGTGGAGGAGTGGGGGTTAATGGTGGAGGTGTGGGGGTTACTGCTGGTGGTTAATGGTGGAGGAGTGGGGTTACTGCTGGTGGTTAATGGTGGAGGAGTGGGGTTAATGGTGGAGGTGTGGGGTTACTGCTGGTGGTTAATGGTGGAGGAGTGGGGGTTAATGGTGGAGGTGTGGGGGTTACTGCTGGTGGTTAATGGTGGAGGAGTGGGGGTTACTGCTGGTGGTTAATGGTGGAGGAGTGGGGGTTAATGGTGGAGGTGTGGGGTTAATGGTGGAGGGTGGGGTTAATGGTGGAGGAGTGGGGTTACTGCTGGTGGTTAATGGTGGAGGAGTGTGGTTACTGCTGGTGGTTAATGGTGGAGGAGTGGGGGTTACTGCTGGTGGTTAATGGTGGAGGAGTGTGGGTTACTGCTGGTGGTTAATGGTGGAGGAGTGGGGGTTAATGGTGGAGGAGTGTTTGTTACTGCTGGTGGTTAATGGTGGAGGAGTGGGGGTTACTGCTGGTGGTTAATGGTGGAGGAGTGGGGGTTAATGGTGGAGGAGTGTGGGTTACTGCTGGTGGTTAATGGTGGAGGAGTGGGGGTTACTGCTGGTGGTTAATGGTGTAGGAGTGGGGGTTAATGGTGGAGGAGTGTGGGTTACTGCTGGTGGTTAATGGTGGAGGAGTGGGGGTTACTGCTGGGGTTAATGGTGGAGGAGTGTGGGTTACTGCTGGTGGTTAATGGTGGAGGAGTGGGGGTTACTGTTGGTGGTTAATGGTGGAGGAGTGGGGGTTACTGCTGGGGTTAATGGGGGGTTCTGCTTGTTGTTGTTGTTGTTATTACTGTTGTTGTTGTTATTACTGTTGTTGTTGCTATTCTTCTTCATTTATTTATTATTATTATTATTATTATTATTATTATTATTATTATTATTATTAGTAGTAGTAGTAGTAGTAGTAGTAGTAGTAGTAGTGGTAGTAGTAGTAGCAGTAGCAGTAGAAACAGTAGTAGTAGAAGTAGTAGTAGAAACAGTAGTAGTAGTCGTAGTAATAATATTTCGAGGCGTCAAACTGTGAGTTGCCAGCACCAACAGCCTGGTGGATCAGCCACCCAGGTATCTCCACACTAACCACGTGAAGGGAAATAAATTTCGTTTCAATGCTATAACGTAATCACGAACGCAAAACATAATTCGATTACGTGTTCGTTTACGTAATTACATCAGTCGCGACGGCAATCGCCAGCGCGGAGGATAATTAGGGGAAACTGAAATATTTGAGGAGGGGATTCGGACAAGTGTCCCGAAGGTAGGTGAGGTCAGAGCCGTGAGCACGTGTTCGGAGGGAGGGGGAGGCGTCAGGGTTGAAAATATAGAGAAGAGGCAGAGTGCCTCCCGTCTGTGAGTAATTGATGAGTGACAAGGTGCAGAGGGAGGGAGAGAGAGAGAGAGAGAAAGAGAGAGAGAGAGAGAGAGAGAGAGAGAGAGAGAGAGAGAGAGAGAGAGAGAGAGAGAGAGAGAGAGAGAGAGAGAGAGAGAGAGAGAGAGAGAGCGGGGGTTTTTGTGATGATTTATTTTACCCAGTCTCTTAGTGCTCCCACAATACAATTTGGCTGATGCTCTAAACAAAATTAAACACTGAAAACGGGAGGCGACGGTGATCACACACAAGATATCAATCAGACATTGACAACACGGCAGGTGAAGCAACATTTCCCCTATGAAAAGCAGGGAGAAGACAACACAGTAAGTGTCAGGCGCCCAAGACTGTTCAACTGCCTCCCAGCATAGATAAGGGGGATTACCAATAGACCCCTGGCTGTCTTCAAGAAGGCACTGTACAGGCACCTAGTCAGTACCTGACCAACCGGCCTGTGGTTCGTACGTCAGTTTACGTGCGGCCAGCAGTAACAGCCTGGTTGATCAGACCCTGATCCACCATGAGGCCTGGTCTCAGACCGAGCCGCGGGGGCGTTGACCCCTGAAACCCTCTCCAGGTAAACATCAACTTTTGGGAATATTTCCATAGTACGTGTACTCTGATGGGAAATATTTAAACACGACTCTTTGCTGTTTACCTCTCGTCAGGTGAACACTTCTTGCCCAGGTGAGTTAAATGTTACGTAGCCGGCAGGTAAGAACACTTCAAGACAACACTGATCACTTGAAGATGCTACTGCAGTGTACCACCCAGTTCACAGCTGTGTTACCCTCCCATGTTCCATGGGTCATATACAGTGTTGAAATGTGTCAGCCTGAGCTGGGAGACTTCAGTGGTGTCAGCCTGAGCTGGGAGACTTCAGTGGTGTCAGCCTGAGCTGGGAGACTTCAGTGGTGTCAGCCTGAGCTGGGAGACTTCAGTGGTGTCAGCCTGAGCTGGGAGACTTCAGTGGTGTCAGCCTGAGCTGGGAGACTTCAGTGGTGTCAGCCTGAGCTGGGAGACTTCAGTGGTGTCAGCCTGAGCTGGGAGACTTCAGTGGTGTCAGCCTGAGCTGGGAGACTTCAGTGGTGTCAGCCTGAGCTGGGAGACTTCAGTGGTGTCAGCCTGAGCTGGGAGACTTCAGTAAGTCAATGGGTTCATCAACTACGACAGCCTTGATTTACATTACAGACATTTCCTCTTCTCGTTACTGTGTGGTAACGACTGAGAGGGAAGGGAATGGAGGGAAAGGGAAATAGACAAGGGATACGAAATAAGGGAAGCGGAGAGATATGTCAGACTTGGGGAGCAGGTCAGGTGCTGCTGCTGCTGCTGCTGCTGCTTGTTTATCAGGTGACAATAGCTACCTGACACGAGTCTTAGTTTGCTACGATAACTCCGCTACCTGACATGGGTCTTAGTGTGCTACGATAACTCCGCTACCGGACACGGGTCTTAGTGTGTTACGATAACTCCGCTACCGGACATGGGTCTTAGTGTGTTACGATAACTCCGCTACCGGACACGGGTCTTAGTGTGTTACGATAACTCCGCTAACTGTAAGAATGGGTCACATAACCGAGGAATTTTCCAGGTTTACCAGTCCGTCTTCTTGAAAAAAAATTACATTATGTGTAAGAAACGAGGTTAAGAGGAAAGATAATGTCGGGGAGAGGGAAGAGGAGGGAGTGTAGGGGAGCAGGGAGCAAAGTGCTGGAGGGAAGGGTGAGGAGACGGAGACGGGAAGAGGTAGGAGGGGGATCGGGAGGGAAGGTGGAAAGGTAGGGTAGGGAAGAAATGGCCTTTTAACGCAGTAAGGAAATGGAAAGACCATTGACAGGGAGGCCATCGATGTCTAGCTTGTCTTTATTATGGTGGAGGGTGAGTATGGTGGCCCTGGCACTCTGATGGTTGACTTCATTATGGTGGAGGGTGAGTATGGTGGCCCTGACATTGATGGTTGACTTCATTATGGTGGAGGGTGAGTATGGTAGCCCTGGCACTCTGATGGTTGACTTCATTATGGTGGAGGGTGAGTATGGTGGCCCTGGCACTCTGATGGTTGACTTCATTATGGTGGAGGGTGAGTATGGTGACCCTGACATTGATGGTTGACTTCATTATGGTGGAGGGTGAGTATGGTGGCCCTGGCACTCTGATGGTTGACTTCATTATGGTGGAGGGTGAGTATGATGGCCCTGGCACTCTGATGGTTGACTTCATTATGGTGGAGGGTGAGTATGGTGGCCCTGGCACTCTGATGGTTGACTTCATTATGGTGGAGGGTGAGTATGATGGCCCTGGCACTGATGGTTGACTTCATTATGGTGGAGGGTGAGTATGGTGGCCCTGGCACTCAGATGGTTAACTTGTTAAGGTGAAAAATGCACTCATGGATACTCGGACACTCAGGAAATACGTGAATTGATTGATGCACATTCAGGAATCAGACCAATCAACACCAATCAGAATTATTTTCTCTTAAAACTTGCGATTTTGGATTAAATAGCAACGCTCTTCTTGCCTAATAAGACAAGTGAAAATTTGTGTATATAATAATTTCGCAAAAAATAATTCTGAATCTAGCGAAAAAAAAAATATTTCATTGTGTTTGTTTATTATTAAATTATTGTAAACTTATCTAAAATATATTTAGTTGGATTAGGCTAAATTAAATTGCGCTTGTTATAATAAGGTTAGGTAAGTTTTCTAAGGTTCTTTTGGTACAAAATTATGAATGTTTGCATTAACATAAATGAAAAAATATATATCTTTAAACGTATAAGAGAAAATTTTAGAAAGGACTTAATTTTAAATGAGTTCTTGCTAATTGACCAGTTTTAGCTATTCGGCACGACATATATATATATATATATATATATATATATATATATATATATATATATATATATATATATATATATATATATATTCAATAATACAAACAACTTGAGCCTAGCGAACTAGGCTTGCTTCATGTTGCAAGGACATACGATGGTGTGGTTGCCTCAGAGCTAATTTCATTCTACTCCCAGTTTGGTGTACTAGCCTCCACAAGCAGTACATATATTATTGTAACCACAAACAAGTGGTATTTAATCATCGTATATCCTGGCAACATGAAGCAAGCCTAGTTCGCTACGCTCAAGTTGTCTGTAGGATTTTCGCTCTTCCATGAGGCGGGCTAAAGCAACATGGGTTCGAGTCTCCGGCTAGCCACAGTTTGTTATTGTTTAAACACCACTTGTTCGAAGGAGGAAGTGGAAAATAATCCGCAGGTGTGAAGGAGTGTGTCCAGCGCCGCGCTGTTAGGTGAACCACAGTCTCAATTATACCACAAATTAGACCAGTTTGTCACTGTCGACGTAAATTTGTAACTTTAGCTAAATATGCATATAAATAACGGAACTGATGCTATATTGTTGTAAAAAACACTGAGTATCAAAAAAAAAAATATATCAAAATCTCTATAAACTGCATTTTTAAGGGGAAAAATATTGATCCAAATCTGAATATCTTATATGCAAATAGGGAGCTAGAGGCTGCTGCTTGTTTACACATATAAATATGTACAAAGTAAAACGACATATATACTTTACATACATACTACATAATACACACTCTCATTCTTACGAATATCCATGCATACGTATATACATACAATTATTATTGTAATCAAGGGGGAAGCGCTAAATCCGTAGGATTTTACAGAACCTGTTTGGGGGTGGGGGGATGTGGAAGGTATTCAGGCTTAATTCAGGGAACTGGAACACAGATCCAATTCCCAAGATTAAGAGCCTCTCACCAGCTTCAAGGAACCTCCCTTGAGGGGTGTATATACATACAAATGTGCATTAATTCATACAGATTCGAGCAACCCACAATACAACGGGTATTTCCGGTGTGCTGGAAACCCTCCTCAGGTACGTGAAGATGGTTTCACTAGGACCGGAAACCTTCGTGTCATCCGTGTACTGTTAGAAACCGGATTATTTGACTGTGTTACCCATACAGTCAGTGTATGTTTCGCTCAACACATACACACGCAATACATATACACACACTTACAAAAGTTAATTCAGACACACACACACACAAACATACATACAGAGAGCGCAGTCAGCTGCCTCATCTGCAGACGGGTCAAGAGAGTAAATCTGGGAGTATAAATGGATGAAGTGTATTTTCCGTGTCTCAGTATATTCCAGGTTTATTTTCCTGCAGTTTATTCTCTCTTTAGAACCAAAAATTAAAAGTGGAAGACAATTAGAGTAAAGGACTGACTCTGTTTACTTTCTAAATATGAAATAAAATACTGAGACGTCTTCTCATCACTGATTGCTTGTGGAGAGAGAGAGAGAGAGAGAGAGAGAGAGAGAGAGAGAGAGAGAGAGAGAGAGAGAGAGAGAGAGAGAGAGAGAAAAGAGAAAGAGAAAGTTTGTGTGTGCGTTCACTGTACTCAACTATATGTGTGGTTACAGGGGTCGTGTCTTAGCTCCTGGCCCCTCCTTTCAACCGCTTGCCAGGTCCACTCCGTCCCAGCCTCGTGGGCCTTATCGTACCTACTCTTAAATCTGTGTATGTAACCTTCATCCACCACTTCATCGAGGTTATTCCGCTTTCTGGCTACCCTGAGACTGAAGAATTACTTCCTGACATCCCTGTGGCTCATCTATGTCTTTCATTTCCAGCTGTATCTGCCTCTTAAGCAGCATTTCCCTGTTAATCAATTTGTCTGAGTATTTTATATGTTGTTACAATATCTCCCCTGGTTCTTCCTTCCTCCAATGTCATTAGATTTAATTCCATTAGCCTCTCCTTATAGTTCATACCCCCTTAGCTCCGGAACTAGTCTCATTGCTTACCTCAGGTGTGGGGTTCCATGCTGGTGCTGCGTACTCCAAGATTAGCCTGACATATGTTGTATATAGAACCAGGAATGACTCTTCCTTGAGATTCCTGAGGAATCTGACAGTATTGTTGTTATTTTACTCCATCTTGAACAACACTGTCAGACACTGCAGCACAACGGTATCCTGGTACAGTGGACACTGTCAGACACTGCAGCACAACGGTGTCCTGGTACAGTGAACATTGTCAGACAGTGCAGCACAACGGTGTCCTGGTACAGTGAACATTGTCAGACACTGCAGCACAACGGTGTCCTGGTACAATGAACATTGTCAGACAGTGCAGCACAACGGTGTCCTGGTACAGTGGACATCTTCCATTCTACATGGGGTATGTTTAACACTTACTTCCTCTCAGTTTTTACACAGGAAGATACTAGCGATATTCCAGAAATAATTAATTATGTAGAACAGGAGGATAGTAAACTATGCACGATTAGGGTCACAAGTGACATGGTCCTTAGACAAATAGATAAATTGAAACCTAACAAATCCCCAGGCCCTGATGAACTGTATGCAAGGGTTCTAAAGGAATGTAAAAAGGAGCTTAGCAAACCGTTGGCTAATCTTTTCAACATATCACTGCAAACTGGCATGGTGCCAGATAAGTGGAAAATGGCAAATGTAATACCTATTTTCAAAGCAGGTGACAGGTCCTTAGCTTCGAACTATAGACCAATAAGCCTAACCTCCATAGTGGGAAAATTTATGGAATCAATAATTGCCGAGGCAATTCGCAGCCATCTTGAAAAGCATAAATTAATCAACGAATCTCAGCACGGTTTTATAAAAGGGCGTTCCTGCCTTACAAATTTAATAACTTTTTCACTAAGGTGTTTGAGGAGGTAGATCATGGTAATGAATATGATATTGTGTATATGGACTTCAGTAAGGCTTTTGATAGAGTCCCACATCAGAGACTATTGAGGAAAATTAAGGCACACAGAATAGGAGGAGAATTTTTTCCCTGGATAGAGGCATGGTTGACAAATAGGCAGCAGAGAGTTTGCATAAATGGAGAGAAATCAGAGTGGGGAAGCGTCACGAGTGGTGTTCCACAGGGGTCGGTATTGGGCCCCTTGTTGTTCACAATCTACATAAACGACATAGATGAGGGAATAAATAGCGACATAAGCAAGTTTGCCGATGACACCAAAATAGGCCGTCCAATTCATTCAAATGAGGACATTAGAACACTCCAGGAAGATCTGAATAGACTGATGCAGTGGTCGGAGAAGTGGCAGATGCAGTTTAATATAGATAAATGCAAAGTTCTAAATATTGGACAGGACAATAACCATGCCACATATAAACTAAATAATGTAGATCTTAAAAGGATTTAGGAGTTCTGGTTAGCAGTAATCTAAAACCTAGACAGCAGTGCATAAGTGTTCGCAATAAAGCGAACAGAATCCTTGGCTTCATATCAAGAAGCATAAATAATAGGAGTCCTCAGGTTGTTCTTCAACTCTATATATCCTTGGTTAGGCCTCATCTAGATTATGCTGCACAGTTTTGGTCACCGTATTACAGAATGGATATAAATGCTCTGGAAAACGTACAAAGGAGGATGACTAAGTTGATCCCATGTATCAGAAATCTTGCCTATGAGGATAGACTGAGGGCTCTGAATCTGCACTCTCTAGAAAGGCGTAGAATTAGGGGGGATATGATTGAGGTGTATAAATGGAAAACAGGAATAAATAAAGGGGATGTAAATAGCGTGCTAAAAATATCTAGTATTGACAGGACACGCAGCAATGGCTTTAAGTTGGATAAATTCAGATTCAGGAAGGATATAGGAAAGCATTGGTTTGGTAATAGAGTTGTCGATGAGTGGAACAAACTCCCGATTACAGTTATAGAAGCTAAAACGTTGTGTAGTTTTAAAAATAGGCTACATAAATATATGAGTGGGTGCGGGTGGGTGTGAGTTGGTCCTGACTAGCTTGTGCTACTAGGTCAGATGCCGTGCTCCTTCCTTAAGTGAATGTAACCTGACCTGGCTGGGTCGGGGCATTGGCTTAAGCCGGTGGGAGACTTGGACCTGCCTCGCATGGGCCAGTAGGCCTGCTGCAGTGTTCCTTCTTTCTTATGTTCTTATGTATGTACTAGCTATGAGAAAGAAGGGTTGGATTCCAGAGGGATCTGCCTTCTTAATCCCACTAGCGGATTCCGTCCCCTACAACGTCTTCCAGACCTCACTTTCAACAGTATTAAAGACTCTGTTCTCATGTTCCAGCCTCATATTGTTCCAGACCATAAAGCTGAACTCTGACCTGGGGGACTGACCACCTCAAATCCTTTTTCTCCAAGGTTGATGGACTGATTACATCACCTTTATTTTACTATTACACCTGCTGAAGAAGTCTACGGTGTAGGAGAAACGTTTCATCAATAAAGATACCCAACTGTTGTACCTGTGTCTTAATCTTCAACTTGTTGGTATTTAATACTATTTTCAACACTATCACCACTACCACTACCACCATTACCACCACTACTACTACCACTACCACCACCACTGCCACCACCACCACCATCACCACTACCACCACCACCACTACCACCACCACTACCACCACCACCACTACCACCACCACCACCACTACCACCACCACCACCACTACCACCACCACCACCACTACCACCATCACCACCACCACAACCCAATAAATCTGTGTGTGGAAGCAGCGGCACAAAGTTGCACAACTTGTCAGGACACTCGGGCCTCAAGTTGCGCAACAACTCCTCAAGATGCTCACAAGTTAGTGGCTTCCATTTGCTCTAAACAGTTTCCTCTTCTGATCAACCTTTGACGGCGGTCGCAGACCCAGACCTGTCTCTCCTGCGAGGTCTTAGCTGGCAGGGAGGAGACGAAGGATGGGGATGCTGAGGGAGGGAGTGAGAGACAGAGACGGGGAAGAGAGAGAATAGAGGGAGAAGCCTGAGAGCAGAGGACTTGGATGACCACACTGAGATTAAGGACTATCGTGTATATGTAGGTGTCTAGGTGAAGGATAGACGATAGAGGAATGAAGAGATAGACGGGGGGAGGGGTCAAATAAGAAGCATCTAGAGGAGGTAAGTTGAATGGGAGGGGGCGGCGCTCCCTCCTTCTCGCTTGATAAACATTACGTTGTTCAAACTTGTGATGACTTTTATGCAGATGGGCAGGCTGGGAGGGGGGGATGAGGGAGAGGGGTGCCTGATCACCCATTCTCCTACCCACCACAACCCACCACCAACCCACCACTAACCCACCTTGAATCTGTTGTTAATCCTAAACTTTCCCAGCTTGTGTTATCCACCAACACCGGCCCTTGAGGGCTGCTTGACAGCCCTCTCTTTATGAGTGGGAGGAGAGGGCTCATTTACGCCCCGGGTGAGCCCTAAAGCACTGGGCGTCAGAGGACTTTTTTTCTTTATTTGGCATAATAAGGAATAAATCAGCAGAGTGCTGCTGCTCCCTATTCCATATGATAGTTATACAGCTGTATAACTATGGCTATGGGGTGCACAATAAACTAGCCACTTCGGTGGCAAAATCTAAAAATCTGATCTGCCAATATTCTAATAGACAGGGTGGGTTACAATAGTGTTCGAATCTGTCATCTGGAGTAACGTGGGCGAAGAGGAGAGGAGGGGAAGCAACATGGGCGAAGGAGGGAAGAAGGAAAGTGGATGAACAGGGGAAGTAAAGTGGACGAAGAAGAGAGGAGCTTCAGGAAGAAGAAAGAGGACTGATACGGCGATTCTTGACTTGCTTCTTGTTATGCGATCAATAATAATAATAATAATAATAATAATAATAATAATAATAATAATAATAATGCCGAATAGAAAGCAGAGTGTTGAGAAATGTTCCAAAAGAAAGATTATTATCAGAGTTACGTGGGTGTGGGAGCCATGTTCCTTGAATGTTTGCAGTGAGGAGGAGGAGGCAGTGTAGATGTTGTGTATGAGAGGCAGGAGGCAGTGTAGATGTTGTGTATGAGAGGCAGGAGGCAGTGTAGATGTTGTGTATGAGAGGCAGGAGGCAGTGTAGATGTTGTGTATGAGAGGCAGGAGGCAGTGTAGATGTTGTGTATGAGAGGCAGGAGGCAGTGTAGATGAGGGTATGGAGGCAGGAGGCAGTTAGATGTGGTATGAGAGGCAGGAGGCAGTGTAGATGAGGTATGAGAGGCAGGAGGCAGTGTAGATGAGGGTATGAGAGGCAGGAGGCAGTGTAGATGAAGGTATGAGAGGCAGGAGGCAGTGTAGATGAGGGTATGAGAGGCAGGAGGCAGTGTAGATGAAGGTATGAGAGGCACGAGGCAGTGTAGATGAGGTATGAGAGGCAGGAGGCAGTGTAGATGAGGGTATGAGAGGCAGGAGGCAGTGTAGATGAAGGTATGAGAGGCAGGAGGCAGTGTAGATGAGGGTATGAGAGGCACGAGGCAGTGTAGATGAAGGTATGAGAGGCACGAGGCAGTGTAGATGAGGGTATGAGAGGCAGGAGGCAGTGTAGATGAGGGTATGAGAGGCACGAGGCAGTGTAGATGAAGGTATGAGAGGCAGGAGGCAGTGTAGATGAAGGTATGAGAGGCACGAGGCAGTGTAGATGAGGGTATGAGAGGCACGAGGCAGTGTAGATGAGGGTATGAGAGGCAGGAGGCAGTGTAGATGAAGGTATGAGAGGCAGGAGGCAGTGTAGATGAGGGTATGAGAGGCAGGAGGCAGTGTAGATGAGGGTATGAGAGGCAGGAGGTAGTGTAGATGAAGGTATGAGAGGCACGAGGCAGTGTAGATGAGGGTATGAGAGGCACGAGGCAGTGTAGATGAGGGTATGAGAGGCACGAGGCAGTGTAGATGAAGGTATGAGAGGCACGAGGCAGTGTAGATGAGGGTATGAGAGGCACGAGGCAGTGTAGATGAGGGTATGAGAGGCACGAGGCAGTGTAGATGAGGGTATGAGAGGCACGAGGCAGTGTAGATGAAGGTATGAGAGGCACGAGGCAGTGTAGATGAAGGTATGAGAGGCACGAGGCAGTGTAGATGAGGGTATGAGAGGCACGAGGCAGTGTAGATGAGGGTATGAGAGGCACGAGACAGTGTAGATGAGGGTATGAGAGGTAAGCTTGGACGTGGGCTGTGAATATTATGGAGAGACTAAGAAGTTAAGAAATTAGGAGATAGTGGTATGATAGAGAGAAAGAGGCAGAGAGAGAGAGAGAGAGAGAGAGAGAGAGAGAGAGAGAGAGAGAGAGAGAGAGAGAGAGAGAGAGAGAGAGAACAGAGGTGGGGGAGTTGTTGAGATGAACGTCCGTCTCTTGAGACCTGCTTAGCGTCTTACCCGATAATAAATAGTTACCTAGGTGACAGTACCCTGCAGTGGGTGGCGTGAGAGAGAGAGAGAGATGCATCTAGAGCCAAACCCTAGAACTAGCTAAGGTAGGATCGCTCTTAGCTCCGGCCGCCTGAATTCTGATTTCTCACTTTACATTTCTGTTGGTGAGAGGCGACGCCTGTGACCTATTGAAGTCAACAGTACATCAGATCTTGTGACTCGGCAAGAATAACATAAGGAGCACTGCAGCAGGCTTACTGGCCCATGTTTGGCATGTCCAAGTCACCTACCGGCCCAAGCCAGTCAGGTCCAACTCACACCCACACATATATTTGTCTAATCTATTCTTAAAACTACACAACGTTTTCGCTTCAGTTACGCTGCTCCGGAGTTTGTTCCACTCATCCACAACTCACATAATATTGCAGTCTTATCTATCTCCTTTTACCATCCTGTCGATATTTTAAATAACATAATATATATATATATATATATATATATATATATATATATATATATATATATATATATATATATATATTATATAATATATATTTTATATATCTTTCCCCTTCTTGGGATATTATCGTACACGTCACAGGACCATAGAAATTGACCGTTTGACAACAGTTTGGTTTACCTGAAGATGAACGTCACCTCGCCATCTAACATTCCTAAACCCTGGGAGTTAAACCATTTTATCCACAAAATTTGGCTGTACTTGAACATTAAACCATTGATTACGATTGCAGTGTTGAAACATATGCTTCGTATTGCAGTGTTGAAACATATGCTTCGTATTGCAGTGTTGCAACATATGCTTCGTATTATGTTCGATAAGGATTTTGCAACTTGTCTCTGTGTATTTGTATGTCAGAGGACAATTTGTGTAGACGTCTACTGTTTTATGTGGATTTTGACAAAGGATTATATTTGATTTTCACTTCCCTGCCATGCCCATGCCATCTCCCCCTGCCATCTCCACCTGTTATCTACCCCTGCCATCTCCACCTGCCATCCCTGTCTTCACTTCACTCTTAACTCTAGAAATTTGTTTCATTTTCCATTTTTTTAATTAACCCCTTCATCCACATCCACCACCCACATCCACCACCCACATCCACCACCCACATCCACCACCCACGTCCACCACCCACGTCCACCATCCACATCCACCACCCACATCCACCACCCACGTCCACCACCCACGTCCACCACCCACGTCCACCACCCACGTCCACCATCCACATCCACCACCCACGTCCACCACCCACGTCCACCATCCACATCCACCACCCACATCCACCACCCACGTCCACCACCCACGTCCACCACCCACGTCCACCACCCACGTCCACCATCCACATCCACCACCCACGTCCACCACCCACGTCCACCATCCACATCCACCACCCACATCCACCACCTACGTCCACCACCCACGTCCACCATCCACGTCCACCACCCACGTCCACCACCCACGTCCACCATCCACATCCACCACCCACATCCACCACCTACGTCCACCACCCACGTCCACCATCCACGTCCACCACCCACATCCACCACCCACGTCCACCACCCACGTCCACCATCCACATCCACCACCCACATCCACCACCTACGTCCACCACCCACGTCCACCACCCACGTCCACCACCCACATCCACCACCCACATCCACCACCCACGTCCACCACCCACGTCCACCATCCACATCCACCACCCACATCCACCACCCACATCCACCACCTACGTCCACCACCTACGTCCACCACCCACGTCCACCGCCCACACCCAACTCATCCATTTCCTATATTCTATTCATCCACCCATATAGCAACTTCAACCCCCCTCCATCCATCAAATCTCCCCCTCCCTCCCCTCCCCTCCCCCCAGGCTTCCAGGTGAAGTTAGAAGAAGTGAGCTTTTAGCAGTGAGAGAGAGGCAGTGAGAGAGAGGCAGTGAGAGAGAGGCAGTGAGAGAGAGGCAGTGAGAGAGAGGCAGTGAGAGAGAGGCAGTGAAGTGCATGTCTTGGCTGATGGCCGAGGCGCTACCACAGCTTCATTGTCAATTTGCTGGCTTGTGATGCTTCCTTACTCTCTCCCTCCCTCTCTCTCTCCCTTTCGCCCCTCCCTTCCTCCCTCTCTCTTTAGCCTCTTTTCCCTTCCTCTCTCATTTTCTCCCTCTCTCCCTCCCTATCTCCCTTCCTCTCCCTTGCCTCTAAGAGCAGTCACCTCCCTGTGGTGAGTTCTGTGTATATTGACTGACTGCTGGTAATTGCTCATACAAATTAGCTGAGAAGAGAGAGAGATAAGATTTCGTTCAGGTTTTCAACCCCGGAGGGTTAGCCACCCAGGATAACCCAAGAAAGTCAGTGCGTCATCGAGGACTGTCTGTCTTATTTCCATTGTGGTCCTTAAATCTTGTCCCCCAGGATGCGACTCACAACTAACACCCAGGTACCTACTTGCTTGCTAGGTGAACGGGGACAGCATGTGTAAGGAAACACGCTCACTATTTCCACCCTTGCCGGGGATCGAACCACGGACACTCAGTGTGTGAAGCGAGAGCGTTGCCTACCAGGCCACGGGACACCCTGCTGAGAGTGTGTATGTCTGGACTCAGTACACTTATGTTGGGTCATAGCTGAGTAAAGCTCATTCTAAAGGCGCTGTGGTGTCCATAAGGGTCTAGTGCTCACTGGAGAATATAATAAGAGTGAGGAGGATAGGAAGTGGGTAGAAATAATGGATGGGTCGCTGGTGGGTAGAAAGTGATGGAAGATCTGTAGAAGACGAGGAGAAGGGATGGGAGAAGATAAAGAAAGAGAATTAAGAAAGGCCGATAAGTTTACAATTAAATGGAAGTATCGCGAATAAACGAGGAGAGGGAAACACGACACAGAGAACATAGAAAGGATAAAAACATAAAAAAGACAGCCATTGAGAAGGGGAGAATGAGAAAGAGAAGGGAAGGAGATTATTAGGTTTCAAACCTGTCTACTACACGAGGGTCATTAAGGCTCATGTTACCTGTACACCGCAGGTCAGAATAAGGAACAAAGTTGACTCCTAGTGTATGTGCACTGAGAGATGCACACATCTCTGTGTACGTGGCCTTGACAGAAGAAAGAGGAGACGATAAATAATAAAGAGAGAGAGAGAGAGAAGGAGTTAGGAATGAGAAAGGTCGAATTATGTGAAAAAAAATCGAAAAAAAAATCAAACAATAATTTTCTTAAAACATGTCAAAAGGAAAAAAAAAAATGGAGAGAAAACTAAAGCCTTTTAATTGCATTTATCATCTTAAAACATGTATATGTTGTAGAATAGAATTTAACCTTATTTTTTTTTTTAGTAAAGGATCCCAATGGAAATAAGTCACTGATTTTTTTTGGGGGTGAGGGGGGCGCTATCCTAGGTAGTCTACACATATACTGTTGTGTATGATAATTTATGTAACTGTATTTATGTGTACAAACTGTACATGTACCTGAATAAACCTACAAACTTACTATCCGTGTTGGCGGATCCTGGAAGTTCGACAATATTTGACTGAAATGGTACGACAATCACAACAATAACTCCTGAGAGCGGAGGCAGGGGGGAAGGGAGGTGCGTACGATACTTCCCAAACTCGGCCCCTGTGATTTGCTGCAACTTCCAAGTCCATTTGTGAGAGCCGGGGATAAAACGGGTGTTTACGTTCCTCGTTGCCAGATAGGAATAAAGGCCAGGGAGTTCCGGGTCAGTTCACATCTGCCTTAGGGCTGTCAGACCTTGAGCCGACTTGTAAAAAGATCAGTGATTTAGTGTAAACATGTTGGCAGGAGATGTCCCTGTCTAGGGTGAAAGAGGGAGGACGAGGCAGGGATTTTGGCCTTATTGCGTACCTTCTGCTTCAAGAAATACAAGAAAACACACGGAACAGATGAATGGAGGAAGGAAAGAGGAAGTTAAGAACTGCAGATGGAAGAGAAGGAGTGTGTGTGTGTGTGTAAAGAATAAGGAAAGAGCAAGAGAGAGTTAGCTCTCACTATAACTGTGCCTCATTCTTTTGTACTCTCTACCTGCTTCAACCTCCACAACACATCTACTGTACTAAGCGTATAAGAACGTCTGCATGTAACTCCTCACTCGATGCTACTCATCTTTGTCTGACCTGTTTATATAAGTAGTACTTTTAACACCGGAGAGACGTCCGTGTCACTAAAGGTGATTCTTCACCTGGATCGGCTCCGTTGACAAGCAAAAACAGCTATTATGCCGCACGACGGGCAGCCAACTTGAGATAAATTCTAGCAAAATCCTTCTCTCCAACTGCGATCATTCATTCTTAACATCAGTGGTATGTAATACCGACAAGTTGAAGAATTAAGACACATGTGCAACAACTAGGTATCTTCATAATGAAAACGTTTCGCTCACCTTGTGGCTTCATCAATTCAGAGCCAAAAACAAGACTGAAGAAGTTGAAGATGAGGTAATCAGTCCCTCAGCCTAGCAACAAGTGTTCCAGTACAGTAGTCTTGATGACTCTGAAGCACAGGACCAGGTGGTGGGCTGATACACTAAATGAATGATTAGGCCTATACTTACTCGTATGTGTGTGTGAGAGAGAGAGAGTGAGAGAGAGAGAGAGAGAGAGAGAGAGAGAGAGAGAGAGAGAGAGAGAGAGAGAGAGAGAGAGAGAGAGAGAGAGAGAGAGAGAGAGAGAGAGAGAGAGACGGCCCACTTCTATGCCAATTTGTTGTCTGTCGATCTTAGTTTCGCCACTTCTTGAAGTCCTTGTGAAGATGTTAGTGGAAGGAAACTGTGTGAAGAAAAGGTAATACGTGAGAGAGAGAGAGAGGGGAGAGAGAGAGAGAGAGAGAGAGAGAGAGAGAGAGAGAGAGAGAGAGAGAGAGAGAGAGAGAGAGAGAGAGAGAGAGAGAGAGAGAGAGAATCGCCTACACAGTGATGTTCAGTTAACATTAAAAATCTCAACTGGGGAAGTGGTTCTCTCTTCTGTTTGTTTCCTCCTTCTATTTAAAGTGTGAACTACAGTAATACATGTGAAGCTGACGTAGCTGTTGAACCTGTGAAGCTGACGTAGCTGTTGAACCTGTGAAGCTGACGTAGCTGTTGAACCTGTGAAGCTGACGTAGCTGTTGAACCTGTGAAGCTGACGTAGCTGTTGAACCTGTGAAGCTGACGTAGCTGTTGAACCTGTGAAGCTGACGTAGCTGTTGAACCTGTGAAGCTGACGTAGCTGTTGAACCTGTGAAGCTGACGTAGCTGTTGAACCTGTGAAGCTGACGTAACTGTTGAACCTGGGATGCTGACGTAGCTTTGAACCTGTGAAGCTGACGTAGCTGTTGAACCTGTGAAGCTGACGTAGCTTTGAACCTGTGAAGCTGACGTAGCTTTGAACCTGTGAAGCTGACGTAGCTGTTGAACCTGTGAAGCTGACGTAGCTGTTGAACCTGTGAAGCTGACGTAGCTGTTGAACCTGTGAAGCTGACGTAGCTGTTGAACCTGTGAAGCTGACGTAGCTGTTGAACCTGTGAAGCTGACGTAGCTTTGAACCTGTGAAGCTGACGTAGCTTTGAACCTGTGAAGCTGACGTAGCTGTTGAACCTGTGAAGCTGACGTAGCTTTGAACCTGTGAAGCTGACGTAGCTTTGAACCTGTGAAGCTGACGTAGCTGTTGAACCTGTGAAGCTGACGTAGCTGTTGAACCTGTGAAGCTGACGTAGCTGTTGAACCTGTGAAGCTGACGTAGCTTTGAACCTGTGAAGCTGACGTAGCTTTGAACCTGTGAAGCTGACGTAGCTGTTGAACCTGTGAAGCTGACGTAGCTGTTGAACCTGGGAAGCTGACGTAGCTGTTGAACCTGTGAAGCTGACGTAGCTGTTGAACCTGTGAAGCTGACGTAGTTAGTTGACACTGTTAGCATCACACTGCTGATGTATACAGTCTTTCTAAATGAGAGAAAGAATGGCACTGAAGGATTCCTGGTAGATAATAATCTACCTCTACCAGAGTCTACCTTTCTACTCGTCAATTTGCAACTTTTCCAATTTTTCCATTGCGTTTTTTTTTTTCAGCGAAGTTTACCAAGTTGGCAGATGTTACTGCCTCGTTACTGCTTCGTTACTGCCTCGTTACTGCTTCGTTACTGCCTCGTTACTGCCTCGTTACTGCTTCGTTACTGCCTCGTTACTGCTTCGTTACTGCTTCGTTACTGCTTCGTTACTGCCTTGTTACTGCCTCGTTACTGCTTCGTTACTGCTTCGTTACTGCCTCGTCACTGCTTCGTTACTGCCTCGTTACTGCTTCGTTACTGCCTCATTACTGTTTCGTTACTGCTTCGTTACTGCCTCGTTACTGCTTCGTTACTGCCTCGTTACTGCTTCGTTACTGCCTCGTTACTGCTTCGTTACTGCCTCATTACTGTTTCGTTACTGCTTCGTTACTGCTTCGTAACTGCTTCGTTACTGCCTCGTTACTGCTTCGTTACTGCCTTGTTACTGCCTCGTTACTGCTTCGTTACTGCCTTGCTACTGCCTCGTTACTGCTTCGTTGCTGCCTCGTTACTAAATCGTTATTGCCTTGTTACTGCTTCGTTACTGATTCATTACTACCTCGTTACTGCCTCGTTATTGAATCGTTACTGCCTCGTTACTGTTTTGTTACTGCTTCGTTACTGCCTCGTTACTGATTCGTTACTGCTTCGTTGCTGCCTCGTTACTAAATCGTTATTGCCTTGTTACTGCTTCGTTACTGATTCATTACTACCTCGTTACTGCCTCGTTATTGAATCGTTACTGCCTCGTTACTGTTTCGTTACTGCTTCGTTACTGCCTTGTTACTGCCTCGTTACTGCTTCGTTACTGCCTCGTTACTGTTTCATTACTACCTCGTTACTGATTCGTTACTGCCTCGTTACTAAATCGTTATTGCCTCGTTACTGCTTCGTTACAGATTCATTACTACCTCGTTACTGCTTCGTTACTGCCTCGTTATTGAATCGTTACTGCTTCGTTACTGTTTCGTTACTGCCTTGTTACTGCCTCGTTACTGTTTCGTTACTGCCTTGTTACTGCTTCGTTACTGCCTCGTTACTGCTTCGTTACTTCTTCGTCACTGTTTCGTTACTTCTTCGTTACTGAATCGCTACTACTTCGTCACTGCCTTATTACTGCTTCGTTACTGCCTAATTACTGGACAACTGCCTGAGGCGTGGAAGATGGCAAATGTAGTCCCAATTTTTAAGAAAGGAGACAGACACGAGGCATTAAACTACAGACCTGTGTCACTGACGTGTATAGTATGCAAAGTCATGGAGAAGATCATCAGGAGGAGAATGGTGGAGCACCTAGAAAGACACAAGCTTATAAACGACAACCAGCATGGTTTCAGGGAAGGAAAATCTTGTGTCACAAACCTACTGGAGTTTTATGACAAGGTAACAGAAGTAAGACACGAGAGAGAGGGGTGGATAGACTGCATTTTTTTGGACTGCAAGAAGGCGTTCGACACAGTTCCTCACAAGAGATTAATGCAAAAGCTAGAGGATCAGGCACACGTAACAGGAAAAGCACTGCAATGGATCAGAGAATATCTGACAGGGAGGCAACAACGAGTCATGGTACGTGACGAGATGTCAGAGTGGGCACCTGTGACGAGTGGAGTTCCACAAGGGTCAGTTCTAGGACCTGTACTGTTTTTGGTATATGTGAATGACATAACGGAAGGGATAGACTCAGAAGTGTCCCTGTTTGCAGATGATGTGAAGTTAATGAGAAGAATCAAATCAGTCGAGGATCAGGCAGGACTACAAAGAGACCTGGACAGGCTGCAAGCCTGGTCCAGTAAATGGCTCCTTGAATTTAACCCTGCCAAATGTAAAGTCATGAATATCGGGGAAGGGCAAAGAAGACCGCAGACAGAGTATAGTCTAGGTGGCCAAAGACTGCAAACCTCACTCAAAGAAAAAGATCTTGGGGTGAGTATAATACCGAGCACATCTCCTGAGGCACACATGAATCAGATAACTGCTGCAGCATACGGGCGGCTGGCAAACCTAAGAATAGCGTTCCAATACCTCACCAAGGAATCATTCAAGACTCTGTATACCATATACGTCAGGCCCATACTGGAGTATGCAGCACCAGTTTGGAACCCACACCTGGTCAAGCACGTCAAGAAATTAGAGAAAGTGCAAAGGTTTGCAACAAGACTAGTCCCAGAGCTAAGGGGATTGTCCTACGAAGAAAGGTTAAGGGAAATCGGCCTGACGACACTAGAGGACAGGAGGGTTAGGGAGACATGATAACGACATATAAAATACTGCGAGGAATAGATAAGGTGGACAGAGACAAGATGTTCCAGAGAGGGGACACAGAAACAAGGGGTCACAATTGGAAGTTGAAGACTCCTATGAGTCAAAGGGATGTTAGGAAGTATTTCTTCAGTCATAGAGTTGTCAGGAAGTGGAATAGCTTAGAAAGCGACATAGTGGAGGCAGGAACCATACATAGTTTTAAGACTAGGTTTGATAAAGCTCATGGAGCAGGGAGAGAGAGGACCTAGTAGCAATCAGTGAAGAGGCGGGGCCAGGAGCTATGACTCGACCCCTGCAACCACAAATAGGTGAGTACACATACACACACACACACACACACACACAGCATTCCGACATCTTAATAAAGAATCGTTCAGGACCCTGTACACTGTGTACGTTAGGCTCATACTGGAGTACACAGCACCAGTTTGGAACCCATACCTAGCCAAGCACGTGAAGAAGCTCAAGAAAGTGCAAAGGTTTGCAACAAGACTAGTCCCAGAGCTAAGGGGTATGTCCTACGAGAAGAGGTTAAGGGAAATCGACCTGACGACACTGGAGGACAGGAGGGATAGGGGGGACATGATAACAACATATAAGATACTGAGGGGAATTGACAAAGTGGATAGAGACAGAATGTTCCAGAGATGGGACACAGCAACAAGGGGACACAGTTGGAAGTTGAAGACTCAGATGAATCACAGAGATGTTAGGAAGTATTTCTTCAGTCACAGAGTGGTCGGGAAGTTGAATAGTTTAGGAAGTGATGTAGTGGAGGCAGGCTCCATACATAGCTTTAAGAAGAGGTATGATAAAGCTCATGGCACAGGGAGAGTGACCCAGTAGCGGCCAGTGAAGAGGCGGGGCCAGGAGCTATGTCTCGACCCCTGCAACCACAACTAGGTGAGTACACACATACACACACATACACACACACACACACACACACACACACACACATACACACACACACACATACACACACACACACACACACACCATGCGGGATCCTGGCAAACACACAGAGATGTGATGGTCCGGAAAACTATGTATTTGTCTACTGTAAGAGGAAGGAAAGATTGTAGGAGAGGGACGAGAGGGAGAGACTGTAGGAGAGGGATGAGAGGGAGAGACTGTAGGAGAGGGATGAGAAGGAGAGACTGTAGGGCAGGGGTGAGAGGGAGAGACTGTAGGAGAGGGATGAGGAGAGACTGTAGGGCAGGGGTGAGAGGGAGAGACTGTAGGAAAGGGGTGAGAGGGAGAGACTGTAGGAGAGGGATGAGAGGGAGAGACTGTAGGAGAGGGGTGAGAAGGAGAGACTGTAGGAGAGATGAGAGGGAGAAAAGAAAGTAAACGGGTGAGAGGGAGAAAGTGTAGGAGAGGGGTGAGAGGGAAAGACTGTAGGAGAGGGGTGAGAAGGAGAGATTGTAGGAGAGAGATGAGAGGGAGAGACTGTTGGAGAGGGATGAGAGGGAAAGACTGTAGGAGAGGGATGAGAGGGAGAGACTGTAAAAGAGGGGTGAGAGGAAGAGACTGTTTGAGAGGGATGAGAGTGAGAAACGAAAGGAAACGGGTGAGAGGGAGATGGAAGAAGAGAGAAGAATGGAAGATGGAGTAAGAGAGAAGAATGGGAGCTGGGGAGAGAGAGGGTGAATAAAGTGAGATGCTTTGTGGAAGGGAGAAAGTGTGAAAGGGATATAAATGAGAAAGAAAAGGTATAAAGGGGGAGATGAAAGCATACATGAGGAAGGAACAGAAGGAAAAAATAAGTTATGAGGAAAGAAATTCATGAAGATAACGATGAGAACGAGAGAGAGAGAGAGATATAGATAGATAGATAGATAGATAGAGAGAGAGAGAGAGAGAGAGAGAGAGAGAGATAGATAGATAGATAGATATATAGATAGAGAGAGAGAGAGAGAGAGAGAGAGAGATAGAGAGAGAGGAGAAGAGAGAGAGAGAGAGAGAGATATATATAAGAAGATATAGAGAGAGAGATATATAGATAGATAGAATGAGAGATAGAGAGAGAGAGAGAGAGAGAGAGAGAGAGAGAGAGAGAGAGAGAGAGAGAGAGAGAGAGAGAGAGAGAGAGAGAGAGAGAGAGGGAGAAACACACAGTACACAGAACTATCATTTCCCTTGATTTCTTAAAACGATTTTCTCAAATTTCCTCTTCATCTTTATATATTTGTCCTGTTTTAATACTTCTCTAACATCCTGAGGGAAAACCCTCTCGTTTTTCTCTCGACACCTTCAGAGAGACTTGACCCTGAAGATTAAACAAAATAATTGAATGTTCACTTCATCCTGGTATTCTTCCTGTTTCTGTAACTTGAGTGCCATAGCGTGTTCACATGTTCTCCTGACTGTAACTATGATAACAGCTATGTTCTTCCTGTCTCTAGCGAGAGTGGCATAGCGTGTTCACCTTTTCTCCTGACTGTAACTATGATAACAGCTATGTTCTTCCTGTCTCTAGCGAGTGGCATAGCGTGTTCACATGTTCTCCTGACTGTAACTATGATAACAGCTATGTTCTTCCTGTCTCTAGCGAGTGCCATAGCGTGTTCACATGTTCTCCTGACTGTAACTATGATAACAGCTATGTTCTTCCTGTCTCTAGCAGAGTGGCATAGCGTGTTCACCTTTTCTCCTGACTGTAACTATGATAACAGCTATGTTCTTCCTGTCTCTAGCAGTGGCATAGCGTGTTCACATGTTCTCCTGACTGTAACTATGATAACAGCTATGTTCTTCCTGTCTCTAGCGAGTGCCATAGCGTGTTCACATGTTCTCCTGACTGTAACTATGATAACAGCTATGTTCTTCCTGTCTCTAGCGAGTGGCATAGCGTGTTCACATGTTCTTCTGACTGTAACTATGATAACAGCTATGTTCTTCCTGTCTCTAGTGAGTGGCATAGCGTGTTCACATGTTCTCCTGACTGTAACTATGATAACAGCTATGTTCTTCCTGTCTCTAGCAAGTGGCATAGCGTGTTCACATGTTCTCCTGACTGTAACTATGATAACAGCTATGTTCTTCCTGTCTCTAGCGAGAGTGGCATAGCGTGTTCATCTTCTCCTGACTGTAACTATGATAACAGCTATGTTCTTCCTGTCTCTAGCGAGAGTGGCATAGCGTGTTCACATGTTCTCCTGACTGTAACTATGATAACAGCTATGTTCTTCCTGTCTCTAGCGAGTGGCATAGCGTGTTCACATGTTCTCCTGACTGTAACTATGATAACAGCTATGTTCTTCCTGTCTCTAGCGAGTGGCATAGCGTGTTCACATGTTCTCCTGACTGTAACTATGATAACAGCTATGTTCTTCCTGTCTCTAGCGAGTGGCATAGCGTGTTCACATGTTCTCCTGACTGTAACTATGATAACAGCTATGTTCTTCCTGTCTCTAGCGAGTGGCATAGCGTGTTCACATGTTCTCCTGACTGTAACTATTATAACAGCTATGTTCTTCCTGTCTCTAGCAGTGGCATAGCGTGTTCACATGTTCTCCTGACTGTAACTATGATAACAGCTATGTTCTTCCTGTCTCTAGCGAGTGGCATAGCGTGTTCACATGTTCTCCTGACTGTAACTATGATAACAGCTATGTTCTTCCTGTCTCTAGCGAGTGGCATAGCGTGTTCACATGTTCTCCTGACTGTAACTATGATAACAGCTATGTTCTTCCTGTCTCTAGCGAGTGGCATAGCGTGTTCACCTTCTCCTGACTGTAGTCATGATAGCACTGCAGAGCGGACTTATGTCCTGCCTCTGTACACAACATTACACTGTGTTACAAGCCAGGGTCATGCTGCAGCATGCATTCTATGCAGGTCAATCTCAGCCTGGCTAGCCCGTGACCTCGCAGTGTGGGAGGCAGAATGAGCAGGTGACTTCCCCTCTTTTACCAGTCTTAGGGAGCAATATGCAACATACTTGCTATTGCAGTAGTTATAATAATAATAATAATAATAATAATAATAATTATAATAATAATAATAATAATAATAATAATAATAATAATAATAATAATAATAATAATAATTATAAAACCTTTATTTGTACAAGTATATAATTCAACTTATACAGACCATAACTGACATAGATGACATACTATATGCAGAAGATTTCTGATAAATTAGGTTAATTTTGTCCCCAGGATGCGACCCACACCACTCGGCTAACACTCAGGCACCTACTTACGGCTAGGTGAACAGGTACAGCAGTGCCGCTTCTGGTCATGGGACCGAGGCGCAGGGTTTGTGGTCATGGGACCGAGGTTCAGTTCTTCTGGTCATGTAACCAGAAAATGTGACCAGATGGCCACAGAAAAAAAAATGTAAGGTTTCAGGAAGGACCGAAATGCTGTTTCAAATTTCCTCACGTGAATTAATTTTGTTCATGAATTGTTTCAGCCAGGGTATTGTGGGTTAGCTGTGAATTGTTTCAGCCAGGGTATTGTGGGTTAGCTGTGAATTGTTTCAGCCAGGGTATTGTGGGTTAGCTGTGAATTGTTTCAGTCAGGGTATTGTGGGTTAGCTGTGAATTGTTTCAGTCAGGGTATTGTGGGTTAGCTGTGAATTGTTTCAGTCAGGGTATTGTGGGTTAGCTGTGAATTGTTTCAGCCAGGGTATTGTGGGTTAGCTGTGAATTGTTTCAGTCAGGGTATTGTGGGTTAGCTGTGAATTGTTTCAGCCAGGGTATTGTGGGTTAGCTGTGAATTGTTTCAGCCAGGGTATTGTGGGTTAGCTGTGAATTGTTTCAGCCAGGGTATTGTGGGTTAGCTGTGAATTGTTTCAGCCAGGGTATTGTGGGTTAGCTGTGAATTGTTTCAGCCAGGGTATTGTGGGTTAGCTGTGAATTGTTTCAGC